>JAMQGT020013931.1:0-51303 GCA_024447675.2 Pterophyllum scalare
TCCTCAATTTCCCCGACAGAAAGAAAAAAGACAGATAGAGAGAGGAGAGAAAGGGGGGAGAGAGAGGAAGCGCAAGGGACCTGAAGTGTGTTTAGGAGGAAGATGGCTGTCAGTAGCTGTCAATCGTCAGCTTTTTGATGCCATCATCTTGGCACAGGCCTGTCTGTCTCACAGTGCAACTGCTATCAAAGACTCACTCACAGCAGAGACAGGCGCCAGGGTGGAAACACGAGGAAATCCGCACATTCTCTCATTTACACCTGGCATAAAAACTTTGTGAAATGTGGGTCTGTGAATTAGGATGGAGCTGATTGTTCTCACCTGGCCTTGAAGCAATAAACACGCGGAAGTGAAAAGGCGGGCTTGATGGTGCATTGTGGTAAATGGTTGAAAAGAGATTTCAACTCAAATTGCTTCTTTGTGGTTTTGTTCGATTCAATCTATGGATTGTAATTTCACTGTTTGTTGTGAGCTGGGACTTTAATTTTTGGTTAGATCAGGTTAACAGCATGTTAGCAGGGCACATATTTAAAGAAAACAGTCCAGTTATAAATTTCCAGTGCCTGATATTGTGATAGAATTGGCAGTGATCTATTAACAGAAACCTCAGCAGCTGACTTTATTTTCCTATTATTGGCTGTCACAGAACACTGTAAGGTCTATCGCTGTATTGGTGATAACAGCAATGGGTTCTGCTGTCCTTGGTGAACTGTCTGCTTTTCATTTTGCCTGAGACAGATCTTGTACACGGCCTCCAGTTCACACACCACACCTCTTTATTGGTCCAAGATAACATCAGAATGACTGTGTCCAGATGACCAGATCAGAACTGGACACAAAATGCAGAGGGGAAGGTGGTCGGTTCACCTTCCAGCCGTGTATGTTCTGTTTGGCTTGTGAGTTGCTTCACTCTGGCCATTTGGCAGGTGCACATACAGCCAGAAAAAACAGAAATATGACCAGAGCCCCGCTCATGCAAACAGCTCAATCTCTTCTTGCTGCGGTGCGTAGCTGCCTTTGGGAAGTCCTGTCAACGCTTACTATTTGGCCTTGAACCTGTGCTAAACTATTGAATTCATCATGGATAAAACATTAAAGATGTACATCCAAAAGGCTGTGGCTGCCTGTTTATTGGCACTCACTGCTCCATAAACCATTTTTATCCCTTGCAGGATGAGGCACACATGCTCTGCAGTCCTATTGATGATGTTTAACACAGAATATAAACTATAAAACACAATAATAAACATAAGAGGAGCAAATAAATCAGATTCATAATAACCCTGAGGTGGGATTTATGTAAGCAAAGATAGAGTCTTTGTGCAAATTGATGGTATAAGCTCTATCAAAGCACCACTGAGACACTAATATAGTCTTATAAACAAACCAGCAACACTCTAAAGTAGCTTCTTTGGCTGGCCTAAGTGCTTAAGTAATGTATTGCTTTCATAAGTGTGCAACTTTGCAGTACTTCCTATTGTGGAAATATGTCTCCATCCTCTGGGTGGTGTGATTAAGAATAAAATACAAAGACTATTACAGTGGAATAAATTCAAACTATGACATAAAGCAGGAAAGCATTAGCTGTAGTGAGCTGAGCAGCCGCAGCAGAGTTCTCTCTTAGAGGCCCCTGTGACAACACCAGGGAACTCTAGAGGTATCCATCACCAGCACACACTGCCCCCCTAGCACCCAAGCTAATGTATCACCTCTGGATTATAGTAATATCTGTCTGATAGATGTTTTCTGAGTGGAGAGGGCCACGTGTACCCCAAACAGGAGCCGCAGTTGCTGGGTGTAGCTCTGAGAAGGTGGAGCCTCTGCTCCTGGAGGTCTGTTACACTTCTGTCCTCCTCCTCCCCTGAGCCAGTACAGGAGTCCAGGCTCCTATTCCTCCACCTAGTCCATTCATCCTGCCTTCCTTCCCCATTCTTTGGCTATGTGCGTGTATATGTACATGCATGCATGTCTGCTTTCATGTGTTAGTCACAGGTCTCTACTGTGAGGCCCGACAGCCATCCTGGGGCGATGCCTCGGTCCCTCCAGTCAACTTTACTGCCTTCATTTGGCCTGATGAATGGCTAGCTGCCTTATCAGTCCCTCTGCCTGCAATCTCAAGTGGTTCCCTGGAGCCTCACAGTGCCTGCAGCTTTGGTTGCTCTCTTCAGCAAGTAGTCTTTCTGCCTCTTTTTACACACACACACACACATACACAGAGCAGAGACATTGCAAACAGAGGCACACAATTACATACAGATAATACTATTCTGGATGTACAGTTCAAAAACGACATGCACACAAACGAAAACAATGCACCAACTGTAGCAGCCAAAAAGTGTGCGGAGCTCCAACACACACACACACACACACACACACACACACACACACACACACACAAGCATGCTGCTCACGTCAGCTAGCAAATCCATCATCTTTATTTCTTCCCCAATGTGCTCATATTTTCCTGTGGCTGCACCATGCTCACAAAAATATTTATTTTTGCTGATATTTTTTCTTGAGGAAACACAAAAGAAATCACACCTCTCTTTCTCCCTGGCTCATGCCAAAATAATCAATGCTTTCCAGAGAGGGACTTGTGGCGCGACATACGTGGAGGGAAGGCAGAAGGATGCAGACATAGCTCCAGGGCTCTGGTTGTAGATAATAAGTGAGGAGCAGTCCTTGGGTATGTTTTACAGCTATCAAGACTCATCATATTTGACATGCATTCTGGTGTTTACACAGTCTCCTCCGTAAAATCCTCTCCAGCTATAGAAGGGAACAGGGTGCACACACAACGCAGCACGTACACATTCTGCACACAAAAGTGCTTTAGAAAAGAGGAGCCAGTTGTTGCCTTTGCTTTCTCTCTCTCTCTCTCTCTCTCCCTCTTTTCTCCATGTCCCATCTCTTATCCACGGCACAATTGGTGGAGTTAGCACCTGTCAGCTGACTGACTTCTTGTTCCCGGTGGCTTATGAAAAAATCATGGCTGCTGGGCTTCAGAGGCTGCTTTCCCATCAATATGAATTCACCATGGTCTTCATGCAACATTAGGCCAGGTCCTGTTTTCATACAGCAAGCCACACGCTCCTTCGTCTGTTATACACAAGAGGAAATGAAAAGAGTAAATAGTCCTTTTAGAATGTTGCATTCGATCATGGGTGGAACCAAGTCGCCTATGAAAAGGACCAGTATACTTGGCGCTCAAAAGCACATTTCCTTTTCATCCCCAGATATTACAGCACTGTGCTCTATGTCTTTTATTAGTGTGTCCTGTTTTACTGTAAATAAAACAGTACGATTCTCAGTAGAGCCCTGCATGCTTGTCCCTTATTGTTATATTTCAAACAAGCATTTGCACATGCATTTTGTGTACACAAAGCAGCACTGTATGTAATGAGTTGTATGGAGGCAAGTAGATTATACTTAAATGTTGCAGAAGTGGATGAGCCAATGCACCTGCAGCCAAAGAAACAGTGGATGGATAATTGCACCCACTCAAATGGTGAGTAATAATAATGATACTATTTTTACCAACATAGAGAGAAATCCAGACTTTCCGGTCTTGTTATGCTGTAAAAAAAAAAAGTAATATATGTGTATATATATATATATATATATATATATATATGTATGTGTGTGTGTATATATATATATATATATATATGTATGTGTGTGTATATATATATATATATATATATATATATATATACACACACACACACACACACACACACACACACACACACACACACACACACACACACATACATATATATTTAACAGCATAACAGTTACCCTTCGGGCACCCTCTTTTTTACCCCCCCCCCACACACACACATAATACACACACAATAATAATATTAAAGACAGAAAAGAATCAAGCTTTTTAAATGTTAAAATCAGCTGTGATTAGATTTCTTTTGTGCATAGCATTTTACCAAAGAGCAGTAGAATTCAATACTAATGCATTTCAGCTGGAAAGTGGTATGTATTAATGACTAACAAGCAGAAAATGAACCACTACTCTGACTAACCTGCAACAGCTAAACAGAAAAATAGTCAAATTGAGAAATGTGCTTTTCAACCTGCTGATAAAATAATGACTAATTTGGCCTTTGGTTCACATCTGTTTGGCTCTACCTGAAAACACAGCATTCCTTCATTTCTCTGTCTCTCTAACCCTTTTAAACATTGCTGAAAGTCAATTATCTACACCACTTCTCCCTGACATCACTGCGTTAATACAAGTTGCTCTTGACCTTATGTTTGTGTGTCTTAGGCGGATGGGAGCGCTGTGCTTCTCCCTGATTGGATTAACTTCAGATGTGGTGTGTGTCCGTGTCTATTACACAGGCTGTGTTGTGATTTTGAACCCTGAGCCCAGCTCCCCCCCTCCCCACAAGACTCCTCCTCTGTCACTGTCCCACTCCTCTCCTCCTTTACACCTCCCTGAAGGCTTGCTCTCCCTACTCGCTATCTCCCAACACCCTACACATGAGGATTTTTTAATGGACACACACTCACATATGCCTCAACTCATGCCTCCAAACAGTCATCTCCCATGTGACTATTGCACTCTGATGGAATGCCTGAAGAAACCTTTCATCCCTCCATCTGTGCTTCTCCCCCTGTTCAGTTTTTCCAAGTCTGGAGGGGTCATCTCAGACAGAGAGCTTATAATCAGCTCAATTAAGTGAGTATGATCGCCATGGAAAATTGGTCTGGGTTATAACATTATCATTAGTGCCTCGAGTGCAGTCACAATGGGACAGGGCAGTCAGATGAGAGTGAGACTAATAGGAAGGGAGGATGTGGTGAAGAACAGGAAGCAAAGGCATAGACTGAGTTTGTCTTTGTTGAGACACATTATATTAGAAGAAGTACATTATGAAAGCGAAACTGGGCAGTTAAAATATTAGTATCCAGAGGAGCTATAAAAGCAGGTTTCCTCTGACACTGTAGACTGACAGCCACAGTGAGGTGTTGCAGGAAGAGCTTCACTGTGTGCAGAATAGCTGGAATACCTGCTGGCTTAAAACCAGAAGTTCATCCAGTAATTGTTACCGAGGATATGACATTTGTCTCTTTTTGTGGCTTGCTAAAGGTGTCAACACCTTTCATATACCCAAGATTTTCTTCACTGTGGCTCACATGCCCCCGAGCAGCCTGTTTGATCTTCTTGAGGACTGTCAACTTATTGCGTGACTCCATGGAAATTGAATTCTGCATTTATTTACACGGCAGGTTAATAGAATAGATGCCTAGATGATTTGAAAGTCAAACAACCACACCTGCCATTCATTTCTGTTTTTCCCCCTTTTTTCCAAAGAAGCAGATCCACTGTTTTGTTCTATATAGCTTGAATGCACAAAGAGAGGATGATAATGAACTGAATGGCTTATCCTCAACATTCGCGCTCTAGAATACAGTGTATTTTAATACAGAAGCGATAAATACAGATTTCCATGATTGAAAAGCAGGTCTTAAGAATATTTTCTTACATCCTCATCTACATTCTGCAATCCCCTTGAGTGGCCTACATAAACTGATGCTCTTTGTGTGCACGTGTGCTGAGAAACACTGCACAGGGTCTTGCACACACTGTGGCCCACTTTGAGTAAAATCAGTGTCAATGCATCTCTAATCGTGCGTGATGGCGTACGAGCACGTGTGTGAGCCTCTTCTGGAAGCTTTAAACAGACTTGTCATGTTGGGCGATGCTGCTGTCAAACACGGGACAAATCTGAGCATGCCGGTTGAATGCTGAGAAATGTCTGTCAGTGGTCTAGACGTTGGTCTCTCCATTGTGATTAGCATCACTTAATATTCACGCACACTTATCTGACTGCTGAGATGGTGCCTAACTGACTCTGGCTGCTGGAGTGCATCAGAGACGCAGTCTCACTGTGATAAACACATGGATGACGCAACAGCCATGTGGCATTACAAGCGTGTCAATATGTGGCGCCCGTGCACTCTCTGATGGTGTCACAGGTCAATTCAACAAGAGGAAAGTGATATTGCTTCCCATACAGAGGAGTGCAGGCCTGCCTTTTTGTGCAGTAAGCTTGTGTTTAGCTTGTGCACAAAGACTGTGGATTAGCTAAACAACACTGCCACTTGCTGGCCATTTTTATGTACTAAACAACAACAAAGAGATTGGACTATCTAGATAGAATGAACTCATATGGGCTCATAGTCCTGAAATTTGCAAAGATTTTTGTGGAGGCTTCTGTTAAAAATGTAACAATATAGTGGTGAACAGCACACTGCTATTCAATTTTCTCTGCACAGTCTGCAAAATTTAAAAGCCTTTTTCACACAGTGCACAGCATCCTCCTTCCCGAACGCTAAATGCATCAAAACAGGAACCTCTTGAATTATTTTGTTTCATATTAGAAGTTGTATGTGTCAGTTTTGTTTTCTTGCTTCTTTACTACATATTTTTTTTCTACCTCTGAGAGAGTACGCGAATGTGTACCATTGTGGCACCATGACAGTCACGGCCGGGAGGAGGAACAGTGGTGTGCACACTGCAGATGGCAGCACACATTTTTTCATTCCTTAAACAGACACAAAAAGCAGCTGAGGGACCAGGACCTGTCTGTAGAATGTGCTGGGGAAGAGTAGGTACTTGGCACAAGTAGCAGAAACAATTAGCGTCACATAAGCAGAGGCCTGAAGCAGCGGGAGAGAGGGAGAGGCAGAGGATGGTGGAAAAAACACAGCATCTCATTTTTACCAAGAGGACTTTAGCGGAGCTGTGCACACACTCTGAGACATCCTCTTCCTTTCCTCATCACAACTCAAACATTTCTCAGAGACAGTTTGTGTCATGGCTCATTTAAGTGATGTGTTCTTGTCTGCGGCATGTTTTTGTTTGTATCTGTGCATTCTTAATTAGGGAATAGACAGAGGAAGCTCTGTGTCCTTGGAGAGACCTTGCATCCCACTCACATCCCCAAAATTCCTTTTTGAACATTCCTGGCTACTGTCTTCCCTGTTCCTGTTTTGAAGTTCTAAGATGAGATGATCTGAAAGTGTGGTTTCTGAACACACTCCATCACACTTGCTCTATGAAACATCGCACGTTAAACTTTACCTGCTTTACAGATAAGCTCAAAGAAGATGCATAACATTAAAAAGAGCAAAGTAAAGTTTGTCAGTTCAGCTTTTTCAAGTCTGTCCTAATGTAATAGTCCCAAATGACAAAATGAATGATATTTTTCTGGAGTCAGTTCTCCTTTCCATACTGGTTGTGAAGCGATCTCTCACTGTAAGAAAAGGAGGACTGAATTCACCATCCTTGCTCTTTCTTTGTGTTAGTGTACATTCACCAATTCAATTCCAAGAATTAAGGAATAACTAAAAGGTGAAACAACAGACAACAACCAATGTAAACGATAACACTGGACAGGTGAGGCCAGTAGCCAGAGAGGAGAATGTGCAGCTTCAGTGCCAGACATACCTGAACAATGGTAATGCAATATTAACATATACAGTAAATGTTTGGGGATTTAAAGAGAGGAGAGAAGATAAAATGTCCATCGGTGCATCACTGGAGGTCTCACAGGCTTCTCTGCATGTAGCAATATATGAAAGGGATGGTTCACGTTCAGCTGTAGCTTCAAGCTTTGTCAAAAAGTTTTAGGCTAATCTAAAAAGTAGAGATGTCTGCCTTCCTAACCAAAATTGTTAGGTACAGCTGCTAGTTAACTCCAGCAAAGCAGCAATTCAGTGCATTTAAGCATGTGGACATGGTCAAAATGACCTGCTGAAGTTCAAACTGAGCATCAGAATTGGGAAGAAAGATTGCTTTAAGTGACTTTGAATGGTTGTTGGTGGTCTGAGTATTTCAGAAACTGCTGATCTACTGGGATTTTCCCAAACAACCATCTCTAGGGTTTACTGAGAATGGTCCAAAAAAGAGAAAATACCCAGTTAGCAGCAGACCCAGTGCTCTGTTAATGATCAGGGGTCAGAGGAGAATGTACAGACGGACTGCTTTGAGCTGACAGGAAGGCAACACTAACTTAAATGAACACTTGTTACAACTAAGGTACGCAGAAGAGCATCTCCAGATGTACAACATGTTGAAGCTTGAAGCAGATGGGCTACAACAGCAGAAGACCACACCATTTCTGATTAAAAAGAAATAAAAAATTTATGCAGGAATTCCTTTCCGTATGCAAATTTTATAACGCCATGCCTCAAAATCCTGGACTCTGAATGAACTGTGTTCAGCTAAACTAAGGGGGCGAGGCACATTACTTTAACTTTCAGCTTAGTGTGGGAACATCCCGAAGTATTTCCAACTTTCAAACTTACTGAACAATTTCTGATTTAGTATACTTGTGACAGGCTGGATTTTTTTTGTGATGAGGTTATAATTTGCTTGTCATCATGGCGTACAGGTGCTCTGGATGGTAAGGTTTCCCAGCAGCCTGCAACCATAGCAGCATAACAGAAGTATGGTGAGGGGTAAGCATGGATTCACTTGTTTGTCAAGATTGGTTAACTGAAATAAGACCAGGCTGGGATGTCAGGTGCCGGTCATCATCCAAAATAGAAAAGAAAATCTGAGCATTTTGACAGAGGAAAATTCTTTTGCAACTTTATATATGTATATACTCTGAGGGATCAGGGATCACCACAAAACTGATGACTACTGTCAATCCTAACCTTTGGTCATCTTTCTCAGAGTAAATACACACATGTATGTCAGTCATTACTGTTTCAGTTTCACCATTTATTGATAAGTAGCTCCTTATTTTCCTCTGATCTTCTGCTGGTGATTTACCTTTAATCACCGCTGTCTGTGTAACTGTAAAATGTATTAAGTACAAGCTGAGGACACTTACAAAGACAGCTAACTAATGTCACTTAATTTAAATATAAATAATATAAATATTAACTATCTAAAATTTGCCAGTATTAACAAATATAAACATAGCCTGCTGGTCATACCAGAACAAACTGGGATGTGATGGAAAAACTGCTAACCCCCTGAGTGTATTTTTCTTATGAGTCATTTTTAAAACTTTAAAAATGTTAATTCTGCTGTCCAGAGTTACATAAATACATTTCCCCCTATCTTTCTTCATTTCATCATTTTTTGCATTTTTTGTGGCCCCTGGGTTGCACATCCTGGCTTGGTTTTGGTTGGCTACGTGCCCTTGAATAAACACTGCAGATAGTCTGAATGACCTCAGCTAAAATACTGTGTGCCATAATTGTTGGTTTGCTCAGCTACCCCTCAAATTGCACTTAATTTATGATATGAAAATATCAGACATTAAGTTTAACACAGATTTAGGACAGATTAGTCCACATATGTGTCAACATGCAGCACCATTCAGTACTGTAAAAGTGGACTTTTTGTAGTCTGATGAGGCTCAGTTAATGAACACCCTTCAACAAGATTATAATAGGAATCAAATTTCACAAGAATGACTTGAGAGTGTTTTGTCACATTCACATCATAGTGACTGTAATGCTTCAGGATAACTCAAGGTCTTTCTCTTTGTTGCTGTTAATGTCTCTGTTGTGGTGCCTGTCAAGCTGAGCAGGTCTTTGTACTGTTAATGTTTAACTCCAAAATGCTGTGAAATGAAGCAGAATTAATTCACTCTAGTCTCAGTACATCCATTCAGTACACTACACGAGAAGACAAAAATAGAAAACCCCTTTAGCCAGTCTACCACTAGAGGGCGGCATTGCAGGCTAGAAATCAATGAGAAAAGGTGTCAGAATCTCAGTGATGGATTTTAAAGTGTCGGATCGCATCTCTTCTCAGTAAATAAATATGAAATGTCAGAGATAGCTGTCAGAAATGTGGTGCTGATTTTTAAGTGAAGATGAGTAGACCAAAAACACAAATCCAGCAGTTCATATCGTCCTTGCCTGAATACCAAAACTAAGACAGTCTATCTGCAGCATTTTGATGGGAGTCACTGACAACCACTGCTAAATGTCACTGCTTTTAAGAAAATTTTGCACTGAAAATCTTTCTTTTTTTTCAATTAAACCAACATTTTAAAAACATTTGTTTTCTGTTTCAAAAAATAAATGGTGTTGGACTATTTTGTGACAGTTGCCTTCCAGCATGTAAAATAAATGATTAAACCCTGTCCTAACTTTTGCAGTTTTATTAAAAATCAATAAGTTGAGCCACCCTCTCAAAGGTTAACCAAAACAAATACAGGTTGTACTGGTATATAAAATAGCTGACGCAGAGTTCTGGGTGATTCAAACAAAAGCTGCTCTCTGTTTCTTTACCAAAACCCACAGCAACATAATGGCTGCAGCGATTAAATTGCTTTTCTGTGTTGGACTTGGTGTTGTACTAACAGGTATGAGACAACAAGCAGAGATATGTGGCCGCGGTTTGTTGGATGTCTCTGTTTCATCTGTTTCATGTCTTGTTGGTGAGGTGTGGGAAAATCTGCCTTTACTGGAAAGATCCATGCTGAAGGGAATGCTGATCCTGTGCTTCAGTATGTAGTTAACAACTCACTGAGGGAGCACCCAGTCCTCACCAAACTCAGACTGGTAAGGGACTCAGAGGCACATAAAGCCACTGTGTCTAATCGGAGATGACAATATCTTAATCACTACTTTCATGATGTTTCTTTTGTTAAATTTGTTGCTTGTCTCAAGACATCCTTGAATTATTTCAGTATGATGAACAAATCAATAAAAAACATCTTATGTTACATTCAACTTGTTGTAAAATTCAATCAGTGCAATTCTAGATTCTTTCAGAGTTTAGAAACATGAATAGTAGATTAATTGACAACTCTAAATTGTCGATATGTGTGAATGTGAATGTTTATGGCTGCCTGTCTCTATGTGACCTGTCCTGGTTGGACCCAGCCTCTCACCTAGTGTCTGCTGGAACAGGATCTGTCCATTTCACAACACCCTCAAGGATAAATGGATATAGCAAATGATTGATCGGGATTCTTTTGAGCACCTTACACTTAGTATGGGCAGGCATGCTTCGCCTGCATTAATCTACATGCTGAGGCCACCAGCAGGTTATTTAGGTCAGGTATAGGCCGGTTGGTCATCTTATGCTCTAGGCTAAAAAAACTAAAGATGACTGTGTCTTTGAAGTTGTGGCTTCCAAACTTTAGATCTCACTACCATTTGATTCAACAACAGTTAACACAGAATACTTTTAAAAAAGTACCTGCTTAGAATTTAATTTATTTTCTGCTTTAGTATAGTTTCTGTTTTGAGTCCAATTATTTATGATTTTATGCGTATTTAAACAAGGATAATGCAAGCAGAGGAAAATGAAGATGATAATTAAAGAGGAATGAAGTAGTAAAAGTTTTGATCACTAGAAGGCAGCATAGTGCCAGAAAACATTACATAGTTTCATGCAGTCTGAGGAGGAGTATGAAGAAATGCCATCTATCCTTTTATACAGACATTATATAAATGGGTGACAAATTAAAAGAAAACCTGAACTCTTGACTTTTACTGTGAGGTAGTGTGCTGATGTGGTTTGGGTCCATTAGGGCACTCAGAGGGAAAATCAACATGAAGCTGTTCTGAAGTTACCACCATAATCCAATGATGAAACATTTCAGATGCTCTCTTCCACAATGATACTGCTCCCATTCCTTTGGTATGAAGAGTCACTAAATGGCTTGATGAGAATGATATGAATCATATGCTATGGCCTTCACAGTCATGAGATCTTATTACAGTTTTTCAACTGGACTGACATCTGGTGATGTTGGGCAGTCGTGCTCAAAAGTACTCTCTGTCGTTAGCTTCAAAAAACAGCAAATGAAGAAATATCTTTAGGAAGAACTGACTTTCATCCCTTCAATAAAGTTCCAAAGACTTGAAGAATCAAAGCAAAGCTTGCGTAAAAGCTATACTGGCATCATGTTGTGGCCCAGTATTCATACTTCTTTTTTTCTTGTTACTTATCTGCATTTAAAATGTGTTATGTTTATATTTCAGAGAACCCTTGAAGACCAGTGGAGTGTCATGATGGTTGCCAGTGATCAAGCCCAATTTATGGCAAATCTCATTAGGCTGATTAATGCCACTAAAGCTATAGAAATTGGTGAGGGAGATCAAAAAGGCAAATAAAGGCCATTTGAAAGGCAACTAACACCTAAGTGTGGAATGAAACTACTGCATCATTTTAAGAATACCAATACTGAATATAATATTGATTCTGTAATAACAGAGACATTCTAAGTACTCTTCCAGCTTCTTATGATTTGATCTGTATTTATCATGCAGGGATGTACACAGGGTACAATGCACTGAGCATGGCTTTGGCCATGCCAGAAAATGGACGTGTGATCGCCTGTGAAATAGAAAGCAGCTACATAGACATTGCTAAACCCTTTTTTAAAGAGGTGAGAACAGCACAAGACACTTGCACAACATCAGAATTTGGCATTTTGCAGATTTAGTAAGACTGATTGTTGCTTCTGTCTGAGTTAAATTGTGCAGAAGACAGCATGTTGTACATCCAGGCTGCCAGTACGTCTTCAAAAAATGCTGCAGTCTGGACAGTAAAAAGGTGTCTGTTCAGGAAACTGTGTCACATTAGGAGGCACGGCTGAGCAGTAAAATCAATTCCTGTTTGAGCTTTCTCTAACACTCTCTTTAAAAATACCAGCAGAATTCTTTATTACTACTTTTTTTTATCATTTTCTATAGGCTGGAGTTGAAAATAAGATAGATGTTCGATATCAAATAGCCATCCAGACACTGGGTGAGTACTTTCAGAAATCTGCCATGAGTTTTTGAAAACAACAACAAACAAATAAAAAACATAAATAACATTTATGTCTCTGTTTCACCAGATGAACTCATAGCAGCTGGAGAAGCTGGGACATTTGACTTTGTGTTCATCGATGCTGATAAGTTAAACTATGACAGATACTATGAGAAGTCTTTAGAACTGATACAAAAAGGGGGCATTATTGCAATTGACAATGTAAGTACACTTCACACAAGCAGGTTAACGCTCTATTAGAGAAGTCATACTGCAGTACTGGTAACGGGGAGTTGTGAAGCTTTTTTTTTTTTTTTTTTTACAGTAAACTGAATTAAACAGTTCTGTTGTTGTTGTACTTGAAGGTACTGTGGGGTGGAAAGGTTATGAATCCTGCTCCCAATGACTTGACCTCCCAAGGCCTGGATGTTCTCAATAAGAAGCTGCACAAGGACCAGAGGATTGAACTCAGCATGCTCATTATAGGGGATGGGCTGACTATTGCTATTAAACGCTAAAATTCCTAGTTACGAGTCAGACATTCTTTTTCTGTGCATTGTTTCTGATGTTAAATAAAAGCATAGAAATTGCATGAAGAGTTCTTTGTTGGTGATACATGGACACACACACACAGTCGTTTGTTAATCTTGGAACATGAACAGATTAATCAGCTGTATTTATAGATATATAGACTTGCATACCTTTTGACTGAAAAAGTCAGGTTTACCACTCATCAAGTATCAGTGGTAAATTTGACTGTTGCACAGTATTTTATTAAGTAGTGTCAGATATTGTCGTTTTACCTCTGTATATAAACCACATTGGATTTGAAATGCAGCAATCAATATGTGACTGAAGTACAGGAATAGGAGACAAGGTGAGAAAAGGTCTGAAGTAGAATTTACATTTTTGCAGCTGTTCACAGAATAATGTCTCAATGCAGTCCAGTATGCAGTGGATGGAAGTGAAGGAGATCGTCACTAAGATTAAAAAAAGGGAACGGAGATCAATCAGAAATAAATCGACCTTGCAACCTTTTAAGTGGCCAAAACAACAATTTGGTGCATTGTTCAAAAGCAGCCATGCACTGGTGAGCAGAAGGGTAGCGGAATAATTTCAATGGTGAACAACAACACAAACTCTAAATATAATCTAATGAAGTTCTTTTCCATACATCTTAAAGCTGTACAATTCTGGAACAAGGTTCCATGGACATATGAACCTGATATCAACCTTTACTGGAGTGATGTGATGATAGCGGAGGGAGAAGGTAGAAGGAAAGAAATTGCTCATAATAAAACTCCATCATCTGGGGCTTTGGCTGACAATCGAACTGGGTAGCTGATGTTTATTGATGATGTAACTGCTGACAGAAGCCACAGGATGAATCCTGAAGTGTACAGGGCTTCACTTTCTGCTCAGATTCAGTCAAATGCTGCAAAACTAATGGCATAGTTCTTCACAGTACAAATGGGTAATGACCCAAAACATACTGAGAAAGCAATCTGAGCGCTTTATCGGGCAAAGAAATAGAATGATGTTAACTGGCTGAATCAGTCACCTGACCTCAGCCCAACTGAGCATGGTTATCGCTCTTTGCAGACAAAGCCAAATGCAGAAAGACTCACAAATAAACAGCATGAGAAGGCAGCTGCAGTAAATGTGACGTAACGCATCTCAAAGGAAGAAACAGACAAAAAAAACAAAAACAAACAAACAATGGGTGCATGTAGTTAATAATTACTGGAAGTATTACAAATAACCATCAAATTCACAATAATTAATTATGCCATTATGCCAATGGTCTAATGTACGTAAAACTGCTTTTTAACATAATAATAATACTAATAATAATAATAAATTGTCATGTCACAACGTCATATCCTCAAAATGTGGCGTAAGCACTCGTCAACTATTAGCTGATGCGATACCTTCTCAGCACCGTGGACAGCTCCATTCTGCATAGCGAGCAGATGGCGACGGTTATAAAAACCCGCATCGAGCCTCTCTGCACTGCACATTTACAACGCTTCACACGATTTACAGCATGAATAACCGAGTCCACTACCCACTCCGAACTGGTAAAGACCTCTATTCTCCACAGAAAACAAGACATTTGGGACCAGATAGCGGTGTCGCGATCTGGGGGACATCCGCGGACATGGAATGGACCAACCCGGTATCTGTAAAGTTTAATGAGAAAGATGTGATGCAGAGCTTGAATGATCGGCTAACAGGATTCATAGAGAAGGTACACCAGCTGGAGTTCCAGAACCATGCGCTGGAGAGAGAAATTAAAGAGATCAGAGGGAAGCCAAATCCCGCATCTTGTTTAGAGGAGGAGTACGGACCAGAGCTCATGAAGTTGAGACAGCTGGTCCAGGATATTACACATCAGAAGCATCAGATTGATATTGAGCATCAGAATTTAGACGAAGAACTGTCCACCTTGAGACGGCAATATGAAGACGAGGTCCGTAGCAGATCAGACGCTGAGAGCAAAATCATGGTCCTGAAGCAGGACATCAGTGACGCGTATCAGACTAAACTACATCTAGATAAGAAAGCGCAGTCTCTTGTGGATGAAATCCACTTCCTGAAGAGCAGTCATGGGGCCCAGGTAGCAGAGATATTGGACCAAATCCAGGAAGCGCAAGTGACCGTAAAAGAGCACGAGTTTGGACACCCTGGCGTCACTGCGGCACTCCGAGACATCAGGGCACAGATGGAAGGTCACACCACGTCCGACGTCCAGCAGATAGGAGAAACTTTCCTATCTCAGGTTGCAAGATTAACGGAAGTAGTTGAGACCAAGAGAAAGGCTTTAAAAGCGACGCAGCAAGAGATAAAGCAGTACAGGAAGAGCTTGCAGGCCAAAAACATCGAGCTGGACTGCGCTAAAGGCACCAGAGAAGCACTAGAGAGGCAACTTCATGACGTCGAGGATCGCCACAAGGAAGAGATTCTTCACTATCAGGTAAGGTGTTTTTTTCATGTTATAATTAAGCTGCGTGCAGTGTTTAAATACACTAATAACAAATGTTGTCTTTTCTGCCCCAGAACACAATCAAAGAACTTGAAAATGAGCTCATAAATTGCAAATTCGACATGTCTGGTAATCTGCGGGAGTACCAAGACCTGTTAAATGTGAAGATGGCTTTGGATGTGGAGATACTGTCTTACAGGTATTATTATCATAGTGGTTAGCTTTAGTCTTTTATGGGAAAGGGATTATCTAAGTTTTCCACAGGTTTCCTTATAGTTCCCACTTTTCAGACTCTGCTTTAATCATGTAGCAAGAGGCCTGCATTTAAGTACAGTATATCCAACTTCATTATTTGGGGCAATCAGTGGCTGTGCAGTGCTATGGAAGTTATGATACTGCAACAGTAGGTAACATATTACCCAGACAGAAAATAATTTTTGGTCCACATGTAGAGCACTGCCTGACAGTGAGTCTGTCTGCCACAGCTCAGCCTTAACTAAACTTTAGTTAAGGCTGAGCATTTGCTAACATTTGCTAGTGCCCTAACTAAACCATAAATGCTTCCAGTAGCTCAGATTAGGACCAGATATGCCTCATGTCTGGGTTTGTGACTGTACTGCCTACAAGCTGAAGAGAAATAAATAAAACCAAATATAACATTATGGCAAATACTTAACAGCAAAAGAATTGTTTTAAGATGCAAACTTTTTGCTATTTCTCATTTCTGATAGAGAATAGATCTTGCACTTTAAGTCTTTTTAGTTAATGGTGTTTTAATAACATAAAAATCTGTCTTTCCTATCCTGCAGGAAGCTTCTCTGTGGCGAGGAGGCTCGGCTGTCCACAGAGTCGGACACACACATCTCCCTGCCATACATCTACCATCAGTCCCCTATTTACGCTCTCCCTTGCCATAACCGACCAGGGGGCCCACGCAGGCGAGCAGAGCCCCACTACAAGTTTGTAGAGGAAATCATAACAGAGACCACCAGGGAAATTGAGATGTCAGAATTTGAGGATACTGGGTCAGAAGAGGGAAATAATGAGCAGGGGTGTTTCAAAAGTGAGAGAGGGAGTGGTAAGAAAGAGAATGATAATAAAGATATTCAAGAAAAAGAAGGTGATCAGATACGTGACAGTCAGCAGAATCAAGTATCAGTGGTAAATGAAGAGAATGGACGAGATGGTAGGGGTAGAGAGAGTCCTGGCCAGGCTGATGGTTGTAAACAGGGTCAAAAATGTAAAGAAGAGTCACAGGAAACTGAAGTGGCTGACAATGAAGAAGAGAGTTGCACAGATAAAATTACTCAAAGGGGAGATTTATTGAGTGAGAGCTTTGTCATGAAAGAACATGAGCATCATGAAAAAGCTGAAAAGGGGGATGAAATGGTTGAGGCTCAGACAGATATCTCTGCTAAACTGCATGATAAACTGCAAGGTAAAATTCTGAACAAATCTGAGGCATGTGAACAAGGACATGGTGAGGAAAAAAACTCGATCTCAGCTCTCACAAAGAGGTCTGCTGGTGAAACCTCTGTCCATGAGTCTGAGCAATCAGAAAAAACTCAAGAGCTAAGCAGTGCTGTTCAAGTGCAAGATAAGGTTAACACTTTGGTTTCTGAAACACATGAGAAAGCCTTAGATTTTACTACTCAGTCAAATTCACATACAGCACTTGTGAATGGGGGAAAGGAACACAGTCACACAGAACCAAAAGAAAGCAGCAAATCTGATGCAGCAGCAGGAGAGGACAACGTAACAAAAAGCATTCAAGATGCTAGTTATGATAGCAATAAAGTCTAAGACAAAGAATTGTCTCTTAAATCTACTGTGAAAAGTCTTCCTGAAGTAGAAGGTCCACAACCAAACACAGGGGATACATTTTAAACAGTCCAATCTATGTTGCCAAAGGAGAAGACAACTTTAACTGCAGAAATCAATGAATTTCATCAGGGGGCAGCGGAGAGAAACCAAGCACAGCAACCGAAGGGGTCCAGCAACTCAGTTTATAAATGATCCTTGAGGTAATACTTGGAAGGTGGACAGTATAAAGTCAGAGAAAAACAAGGAATGGGCAGTAAAACCCAAACTGGATTAAGGAAGAGATGTAGGATGCTTCCACCTTGCATTTAATGAGACAGCAGTTTAAACAGGCAAACATCAGGCAAACTGAAAAAAAAGAGAATGGCTTATCCAATGCAAGCATGAAGCTGAGTCAAGCAAAGAGCACAAATCTCAAGGCTGCAACTTCTCTTCCAGGGCAGAGAACATGGTTTCTCTAATGTTTTCTGGAGTTTTGCCTCTGAACCTCAAATCAGCTTGTGATGTATCAAAAATCCTTTTTAATCACACGAAACAAATATGAATGTAAATGAAAGCTGCCTTTTTCTGTTTTTTGTCTATCTGCTTTGGTATGTGCTGACAAATAAATGCAAGATTAAAAGACCCTCTGATTCTTTCCGTGAGCTGTTAGATTAATGAAGCAGCTAGCTCAACGTACATACTGCCTGCACTGATTGCTACTGTTATGCTGTAAACCTATTAAATGATTGCTTTCAGTTATCTTGTAACAAAGCCACTTCTCACTTTGAATTTGAATATATAAATGTGACATTTGCAACTGGCTACAATTAGGAGACACGTCACACGAGCTCAAGTGTATTTTCATTCACTTATAAAAATATGACGTAGACAATGAAGCAGCTGAAATCCTTTATCAAAGTTGAAAATCTGTTTGCCTTCAAAGCTACAGAAACTGGTCTCCTCAGTCCCCCAATGGTTAACGTTGTAGGAAGGTGCGGTTAGAAGAATATGCAAGTATTTATATGTTAAACCTTAAAGTATATAGTACTTTATTCAACTTTTGTTTTTGATATTTCATAAGCAAATCAGTCTCCACTGGAGTTGATTTTCTCAAAGCTTTTCCCTGTAGCTATCTACCAAAAATATGAGATGTTGTGTTTGACAGTGAAATCATCTATCATCCTTCCCAAAATATCACTTAAAAGACCCTGAATAACTCAGGAACATAACTAGGACTTTTTTCAAAGACAGTTCCTTTTTAAAAAAAAAAAAAAAAGTGGCATGCTACCTACAACTTCAATCACCTTTGCAAGACTTGGAAACCGTAGACTTGATGGACCCCATTAAACCTCACGCAGCTTTAGAAGGCTGAAGGATGAATGGCAGAAATTGCTTTAACTTTGGTGTTCAAACCACAGAAGACTGAAAACAGCTGTGACTGCTGCTGCAAAAATACTGACAGTCTGATTACAGAATTCCTGAACCTTTCTAGCAAATATACTTGAAATAATTTTTCTCTGCTCTTGAACGCATACAAGTCAAAACAAGTTTAAATCAACAGAAGCTGAACAATTACAGTTAAAGTTTCAAATAGCTTTCCTTGCCTAATAGGCACACGAACATGTCAGATAAGGTATTTGTCTAGTGCCTCTAGCAATCTTTCAAAGTTTAATATCAATTAGTAAACAAGGTTTGGTTAGTGATAATCCAGTATCACATGAGAGTAGATTTGTGGAGTTCAAAGACTTTATTGAAAATTAATACATACACATAAGGGCCTTCCTGTGGGCTTCTTTGTTCTGAAATTGTAGCACTCAAGTGCAACACGTGCAACTTTGAGAATTCTTTCTCTGAAGATTGATCGTTTGGCATTACTGACAACATTGATGATGTGCCTCTCAGGTCTCTGCTAGTACAGACACATAAGCTTATTCTGTTTGGTCAGCCCTGTACCCAGGCTTCTTTCAAACTTACAGATCCAACTTTTAGCAACCCAAAAACCCAAGTTTTAGGGAAGATCACATGTGCAGCTTCAACACAACATGACAAACCATGCTGGCCAACGCAAAACATTACAGGTCTTTATTTTGTCCTTGTGTGCACGAACAGGTAGGATTCAGCTGCATTTAAATATCAGCAAAAAAAAAAAGAAAGAAAAATAAGTAGTGTACTAGTGTACTTAAGGTTTACAAGTAACTGGATGACAAAGGAATATCAGATGTTCATGAGTGTGAATTCAGAGCAGGTATGACAATGCTCACCACAGATCCGTGTATTGATGTTCTCATAAAAACAAAAACAAAAGGAGTGTCTGGGATTATCACAATAAAGCCACACGGAGTTGATGACAAAGGGGTTGTATTTATCGGATTATTATGGCAGTGCTGGAACAATGACATGATTTATAAATATCATACTAAGAACTGTCTCTTGAACAGATGCAACTACAAAGTAAAAAGCAACAAAAGGTAAAATGTACCACTGATGTACCACCAATGCACCAAGTTTAAGTGGTATTCAAGAGTTTGTTGCAGTAGCCTTTGAACCAATCTCTCTGAGATATCCCCTTGCTGGTTTGAGTTGGACATAATATTTAAGGCCAGGTTCTTCTGATATTCCCTAGTCCTTCCAGTATGGGGAAAGCTTAGGCTTCCAGTTCCAAGCCAAGACCCAGCTTGTGGCCTCCTGCGTTGATGTTCTTTCCATCGACCAGACCAGAAAGGGTGAGCTTCACACCTGCACACAATATGAACTAACATTAATCACAACACAAAATTTCTCGTCTAAAACAGATTCTGACACTTGTGAGAATAAATACTGACTGAAAATGTAGGCTGTCAAGTGTTTCTATAAATGTCTGTGCTGTAGGTCAGGTCATTTATAGATAGAGCAATGTGTCTAAATGAAAGTGCTAGGTGGAAAGACAAGACTGAAGGATGGAAGGAGTGAAATAGTATGTGTCTTAAGAACAGACATTAACCAACTGGTTCAGCAGTTAATGAACCTGTAAAAAGCAACTTACCTGGTCTAAGGGTTTGGGTGTACCCAACACCAACAAGGCTATTGTTGTTCACTTTAGCCTAAGGGAGAAAACAAGATACAAAATTCAGCGTGAGGCAATCACTGTCTTTTCCGCATTATTTTGAAACCCTCTGCTCAAATACTTACACTGATGGAGGCATCTTTGTCCAGCTGGTATTTGGCTGCAATACCAAAGCGTGTGCTGTTGCTGCCAGCGGTCCATGCCAGGTTGACTGACGTTTCCAAATTGTCGCTCACCTTCTGGTAGATGGAGCCACCAAACTCAGCACCATCATTGCTTCAAAGATCATAACAGAAATTTCAGGTAACAGGAACCCAAATTTGGGATGTCTACAAGTCTCAACAGACTTCAGCTCAAACATTCTTTCACTTTCTAGGATTCTTATTTCTCATTTCTTTTAAAAGATTTACTTTATTTAGAGTAAGCAGTTTGCTTTGAATGAGTCATTGTTTTGGTGAAGGAAAAAAAATAAATCAATAGCTCCAACATAAAAATCTAAAGGTTTTGTAAAACAACATCTCTACTTACACATTGGTATGCAGCTGGAAGTCTCCTGTTTTGTAGCCAATGGCAAAGTTGTTCTGGGTCATTTTGGATTTAGCGGTGTCAAAGCTCATCTGGTAACCGGCGAGCCAACCCTCGTATCCAATGACAGCAGCTCCATGGATGGTGGGGCCAGCGAAGTCAAAGTCTACATCACAACCCAAGTTGACATACTCACGTTTGTAGGCGGCCTTAACTTTGCCACTCTTCTTGCTGTTGATGAGAACGAGTAACTTTTACAAAAGCTAAATCAAAAATGCTAGTCAAATTCAGTTTGAGAGACTACATTTCTCACAGTTTGATAACAAAAAATTCCATGTCTTTAAAAAAAAAAACAAACTCTTAATTCTCCAAATATAAATGAAATTCATTTTGAGTGAACTTATAGCATTGACTCTTCAAAGTACAACATCCCCTGGGTGTTACGACACAAAATGTGTGAGCCAGTGCCTTAGATTTAAAATCTCCTAAACGTAATTCTACACCTACACTCTATGCCTGTTTTCAGCTTAAGTGACAAAACCAAATAATGCTTGAAAGAGTATGAGTTGTCAGAAACAACCACAATTGTGCTTCCTTTGTGTAAGAACCATTACTCTCAGGAGTGGTGTTTATTTTCAATTTGAACATGACACTGTAGCTGTAAACATGCCGTCTCAATGTAGTCGCATAACTCCACCCTCACTATGAAAGATAAGATGCTTCCTCTCAGCCATGTGCTCTTTCCTCATGTGATTTATACCCCAGAAAGAAAGCTTACTTGGAGTTGCCTCACCATCTGAGGACCATAGTAAAATTTAGCTTTCATTTCTTCCAGTGAACTTCCACTAAGTGCTAGAGCACATACAGGTCCCAAAAAAAACTGAACCAATCTCTGTAATGGTTTTAAACAGACTTCCATACTGGGATTAAGGTCACATGGCTAATGACGACACTTGTCAGAGCACGTGCAGCAAAGATCAGGATGCCATAATTACTTGTCTAAAGAGGCAATGTCACTGCAAACTACAGTCACTAAGATTTCAAGTAAAATTCACAGAATACTTAATTTTACCCATCTTACCCAGTGTTTGGTGAGAAGGTTGTGTCAAAAGTCAACTTTAGTCCTTTGGCAATCTGTAAGAAGCAATAATAGATCACAGAGATGAGTGCAGTCATGTTCAATGACTGTACATTTTTGCTTTCCATGCCTGTTATTAAATAACAGGGAATAAACACATCTGAATAAATTCCTAACCTGATCTTCAACAGTGATTTCTGTTCCCAAGGTGTTGTCAGTATTCCACTTCTCAGTGAAGGTCAGGCCGTATTCTGACCTCTTGTATTTAGTTTCCAGACTTCCCACAACTTTGCTGGTATCCGTGTTGGAGGAACCAGATGTTTTGAATTCCTTTAAGGGGCAATTTTAGAAAAAAATGTCAATAATGAACCAGTTACTTTGGATCCAATTACTATGATGCTGTGCTCTTATTGCACCTTTTGCCTCATAAATGAAATGATGTAAGAAATCTTACCACTCCACTGGCTGACTTTGTCTTGACATCAAGCTTCACAAGGCCAAATCCTTAAGGAAAGACAAGTTTTATTCATATTATTTTAAAGCTATTCTACAATTTTAGCTTCAAATATTTGGCCAAACTTTAACAAATCATACCATAGCCTTTGTTGAAGATGTCCTTGGCAGACTTGCCCAGGTCAGCATATGAAGGAGGCACGGCCATTGTATCTAGAGACAGAAACGACATACAGTGATCAAATTATCCCAACTTTTAATAGAAGAATTTTTTTTCACAAGGGGTCACTACATTAGGTAGGGCCACATGTTTAATTTGGCAGATATTTATGTTCCTTTTTATACTGAATGCTCTTGCTGATGCAACCCCCAAAGGATTCGTGCTGGAATCAAACTGAGGACCTTTCTCTTGTCAGGCAAATGTGTAAACCACTACACTATGGAGTCACTATACACCATGACTGTTAATAATACTGACAATACTGTAACAAAAGCAATGTCTGTACATAGGGAAACTGTACTCAGAAATAAAGGCAGAAGTCGCCGTCTCATCTTACACCATCAAGCTATGAAATACTATCAGAATCTGGAGAACATCTACTGCAAAAGTATATTTTCTACAGTTGTGATATTTGTTGTAAAAGCTAAGCTTTGCATTATTAAGCGGATACAACCTAAGTCACTAGTCTGACGATGACTTGATGAACGGCGTCCAATGCAGCAAAGTCATACCTGCACTACTGTAATAGTCTGAACATGATGTACAGCGCTGTGAGGAGAACGGCTGTCTGGCAGATAAGAGGCAGGTGTCCCGATTCAGATTTTGTCAAATCTTCAACTTCCACAATGACGGCGTTGATTTCACTTTCTGGTTAACAGGGCTGCGGCAGATAGACTCGACTGTGTCTGACAGCCGATATAGACAAGGTTACCAAGTTAGAGAGGAGCCATTTTGAGGCACTGGGAAAGTTTGTTCAGGCCTGGCTTTAATCAAACTACTCTTCCGCGTCAACTGGCAGCCACAGCTAGGCGTGGCAAGGTACATACCGTGCCCATTAAGAGGAATGCGTTAATTAAACTGGCCACCCGAACAATCAGCCTGCTGATAGCAGAGAACCACGCTGCACAGAGCATAACGAAAGTATAACTGACGTTAAAGTTGTGAACGTGTTCCTTACGTGCTTTTAAGCAGCATACGGGGCATTATCGGCAGCATTAAGCACGTAATAGAAAAGCTGGCCAGTTTTCCCGCGACATGTGTCAAGCGCAGCATGTTAGCTACAGCTAGCCGCTAACTTTGCTAGCCTGCAGCGTGCCGGTGTGTCAGTGCTTCGACACAGATTCATCCGCGCCGTGGAGCACAATAACAGCACAAGGCTAAATAAATGAGTATCTTACCAGTGGAAGATAGTGCTAGCTGTGAAGGAAAGTGGATTTATTAGAAATATTCCGCACAACGCAAGACCAAGGCAGGCGTAACCGGTTGGAGGGCGAGCTGAAGGAGACTTACTGCAACCAAATCCAGACCTATCACATCCTCTGCCCAGGACCCCGGGGCGGCCACAAGGGCGCCTGAGTAAAAACTGTTCTGTGGTCTTTCTCGCGGGCAGCCTACTTGTTTAGGGCCTAGTTGTTAACAAAGTATGGAATTACAATTTGAAACCGTTCCTAATGCTACCTTTGTACACACTTCAGTAGCAAAACAATAATCGTAGCGCTAGTTATTTTGCATAATTTAAATACAGTCGGGATGCAAGATCTATGAGTATTAAACGGTGTTTCTTTGTCTTCTTTTGTATCCAGGCCACCAGTGCTAGCAGAAGCTAGCCAGCTCGAGCGACCGACTTTTAGCTTTTGTTTGCATCTGCTCACATAACTATTACACGCAAGGTGATCAGACTTTTGTGATTCTGAGGATAATCGGGACACAGCGGCAGGTAAGCTTGTATCCTTGACAGTTACGTTAAGTTACAATTGCAACACATCACTTGAGAGATCAGCTCTGTTATAATCGAGCAACGCTACTGGGAAGAAGTCAAAACACACTTTAATATGTTTACTGAACGGCTGTTTTTCTGCATTCTCATCATATTTATTTACTACAGTAATAATAATATTGTCTCCCGTTTAGCGGTAACTTAAAAAAAAAAAAGTGGCACAGTTGTAGTTCTTCCTGTTACTTTGACAGTATGATCAGCAGCAGGTTCTAAATATGAGTACATCTTCCACACATTACTCTCAAGAGTGCCTCCCAGGTACCCAGTCTCTGGGTGAGGGACTCTGACTCGGAGTGGGCACTCCACTCTTCTCTGGCTAAGAACCATGGTCTTAGACTTGGAGGTGCTAATTCTCATTCCCACCACTTCATGTGAGCTAGAGGCCACCACCTGATGACCAGCTGAACCACATCAAGTGCAAAATCTAATGCTAATGCTTCTCCTGCTTGCTAATGGGGCATAGGTATTGGCATAGTTATGTAACCGGAAAGCACCTCTGAAGCCTAAGCGGTAATCACAGTCTTTGTGGGCATGTAGTTACATTTCTCAAGGTCTAAATCAGGCCTTATTAGATTCGATAGTGTGATAATTTTTGCATATAATCCAGAGTAGTTAGTATATCATGCATTTGGTGTGTCCCAGAGTGCCGTTTCTATCCACTAATGGGTTTGCAGAAATCACGTACAAAGCATATACAACAAAAACATAATCCAGATGTTTTATCGATCAGCTGCTCAAAGCACTTCCTACATTCAAATATCAGTCACCATGTTGTAAGTAACGATGTGCAGATTGATACTGAAATATTGATACTTCCAATCCCAGGCCTTTATACTTTAAAATTGATTCTCAAATCCAAGTATCAATACTTTCAATATATCAGTCATTTGAGATAATGTATCTTAACAAGAACACATTAGAAAGTAACTAAATTAGTGAGATTCTTCTGCCTGGTAAGTGTGTAATGCGTAAGGATGTAATGCCCAAGCTCAGCATGCTGCTGCTGCTCACAGCATAGTTACAATGGCAAATGGTTATGCATGGAGCTATTTTAGTTCCACTAATAGCTAAGACGTGATCTGTTTGTGGGAAAACAGAAGTTGTGGAAACACAACAAACCTCTTTAAGCACCCCAGAATACACTACAATACTGAATATGAGGATGCAGGAGGAGAGCCAAATGTCAGGTGCTGCTGCTAGGCAAGACAGTCATCTCTGGTGGAGTCCTTTGGTGTTGCAGGCAGGCACTATCCAGGTACAGAGAAAGGAAATGTCAAGCTTGAAGGGGCAATAAGCACTGTCGCTGTTTAGTTGGACAGATTAATTAAGATGGTATAATTAACGAAATAAACACATGCTTCAGCACATAGCTGCATGATTTCGGCTTGGAGTAATATTTGTATCATGTCTACATGAGATAATCTCACATAGGTTAAAAAAAAGCCTAGAGTTGTTCAAGTAAGCTTTCCTAAAGTGTAAGATAACTGAAAGTGGTTTACATAGGTGTCATTAAATAATAAGGAGCAACTGCAATTAAAAACCCCTATGGTGAAATATAAAAAAAATATATACTAGAAAAGATGAATGAAAAAATAACATTTTATCAATCAAATATATCTCACATTATTTAGTATCAGTCTACTTTGTGTTATTTATTAAATGATCATTTCAAAATATAGTTATATCCACACACGTGCAATTATTGTGGCATTTATTTATTAAAATGTTTTACTGGCAATTTTAATTTGAGTCACCCAGCGTTATGACATCAAGCATCAGTATTGTAGGCTATTTGGAGAGACTGCATATATAGTTCCGTCTAAATAAGACTAAGCAGTCAGTGTTGAATAGCCCTATCATTTGTTTTACCCTGTGATTTTATTTCATTTAAGATTTTTGTCAAAAAGTATCGGTATCAGAACGATATCACCGATACCAGCTTGAATTTTACTCAGTATTGGATCAGAAAGGAAATCTGTGGTATTGAACATCACTAGTTGTAATCATAAACTATCACGATTTCAATGCAACACCAGGAAGTGACATCATCTTGCTGGGAACTGTAGTTTTTTCTTGAAGGCCTTTCATAGCTCCACTGGTGCTGAAATGTTTGACTGTGTCTTTCTGAATACAAGTAGGGCTACAACTGTCGATTATCTTAGTAATCGAGTATTTATCGATTACACCATCCATTAATCAAGTAATCGGAAAAGACAATTCATCTGCATATTTTAACTTCCGTACTGCAGATTTTTCTCTGTGAAACAAACAGCGGTGGATGGGGCAGCTACAGAGTTCTCTTTTCTTCACGCTGCTGATCAGGTGGTTGATGAAAGACCTCCAGCTGTTTTTCAGTAAAGGTTTTAACGGTGGTTACTGGAAAAGGCACTGCTGATTTGGACGCTAGAAAAACGCCTTCTTTTTCCCCACCTGAGCTCACCGTCTCAGTAACGGCTCCCCCTTTTTGCGCTTGCTCTGCGTGTGCAGACAGACTGGGTGTAAAACAGCTGATGCTGTGTTTTTGTTGAAACCTGGGGCCTGCATGAGCTTAATGTTGTGTAATGCTTTGTATTCACAAGCATCCTCCTAAATGTGTTTCTACATCAGGTCTGTTTTTAGTCGCTAATCAGGGATGGGGGGGGGTGTGTGTGTGTGTTAATAATCGAATTATCTGAGTTACTCGAGGAATCGTTGCAGCCCTAAAATTTGAGTTAATTTTTCAATTTGTGTATCAAAATTCATAAAGTTTGGTATTTACCTTTAATTCTGTGATTTTTTTTAAAAAAATTTTTTATTATTGTTGAATATTTTTCATTTGAGCTTCATTTTTTCTCTTACTTCTCCTCGTGTTCATGCCGGTTGTCATTTCCATTTCTGTAGCCCGTGAAATCAAGCGCAGGCACGTCTGTAGCAACAGCACGCCTGCACAATGTGAATGAAGCTGCCTGTGCCCTGTGGTAGATTGCGTATTGCGGTGAAATGATACAGGCGCAAGCGGCGATAATAGCAGCGATCTAGCTGGGGCGGAGTCCGCAGGGTGCGCTCCTGTTTGCTAAATGCAGTGACAGCAGAGTTCCGAAAGTTAAGCAGTGAAATCCTCAGCCCGGGCCAAGGGTGTCTCAGCAAGGCGCAGCGCCTGGTGACAAACTGCTAACTAGAACACTGGCTCATGCCAGATGAAGAAGAAATAACTGTGGGACTACCTATGCAACCATTTTCAACCAGTTTGCTTACTGTAATTCTATTTACACTCTGAAGCTCAGCTTTTCTTTTTTGCCTCATTAATGCCGGAGTGTGGCCCTCCTGTCCTTTGTGTATTCATGCTGATCGTTGTGCAGAAACTCTAATATAAGACTTAAAACCCAAATTGTTTTTTGTTTGGTTGTTTTTGTTTTGTTTTTTTTGCAGTGGCCATGGCTATGGTTTTGACTGTGGATCAGGTGGACACAAGAAAGTTGGTGATTCACGAGGCCAGCCAGACAGTAGTAAACCAGTTGGATTCAAGCGAAGGAAGTGATGATGATAGTAAGTATATAGTTGTTATATTACTAAATAAAATGGTGTAAGTTCGGTGCTGTATTATTATTCTTTATAATAATAATTATTATTTTCTTTCCAAAGCTCAAAGTAATGTCATTATACAGGTGCTGGTCATAAAATTAGAATATCATGAAAAAGTTGATTTATTTCAGTAATTCCATTCAAAAAGTGAAACTTATATATTCATTCATTACACACAGACTGATATATTTCAAATGTTTGTTGCATTTATTTTTGATGATTATAGCTGACAATTAATGAAAACCCCCCAATTCATTGCTAAAGAGGCTGACTGTTCACAGAGCTCTGTGTCCAAGCACATTAACAGAGAGGCGAAAGGAAGGAAAAGATGTTGTGGATAAAAGTGTACAAGCAATAGGGATAACCGCACCCTGGAGAGGATTGTGAAACAAAACCCATTCAAAAATGTGGGGGAGATTCACAAAGAGTGGACTGCAGCTGGAGTCAGTGCTTCAAGAACCACCACACACAGACGTATGACAGACGTGGGTTTCAGCTGTCGCAGTCCTCGTGTCAAGCCACTCTTGAACAAGAGACGGCGTCAGAAGCATCTCGCCTGGGCTAAAGACAAAAAGGACTGGACTGCTGCTGAGTGCTCCAAAGTTATGTTCTCTGATCAAAGTCAATTTGGCATTTCCTTTGGAGATCAAGGTCCCGGAGTCTGGAGGGAGAGAGGAGAGGCACAGAATCCACGTTGCTTGAGGTCCAGTGTAAAGTTTCCACAGTCAGTGATGGTTTGGGGTGCCATGTCATCTGCTGGTGTTGGTCCACTGTGTTTACCAGGAAGTTTTAGAACACTTCATGCTTCCTGCTGCTGACCAACTTTATGCAGATGCAGATTTCATTTTCCAACAGGACGTGGCACCTGCACACAGTGCCAAAGCTACCAGTACCTGCTTTAAGGACCGTGGTATCCCTGTTCTTAATTGGCCAGCAAACTCACCTGACCTTAACCCCATAGAAAATCTATGGGCTATTGTGAAGAGGAAGATGCGATACGCCAGACCCAACAATTCAGGAGAGCTGAAGGCCACTATCAAAGCAACGTGGGCTCTCATAACACCTGAGCAGTGCCACAGACTGATGGACTCCATGCCACGGCGCATTGCTGCAGTAATCCAGGCAAAAGGAGCCCCAACTAAGTACTGAGTGCTGTACATGCTCATACTTTTCATGTTCATACT
Source organism: Pterophyllum scalare (assembly GCA_024447675.2). NCBI lineage: Eukaryota > Metazoa > Chordata > Actinopteri > Cichliformes > Cichlidae > Pterophyllum > Pterophyllum scalare. The sequence continues at coordinate 29,391 of JAMQGT020013931.1, forward strand.
TTTCAGTTGGTCAACATTTCTAAAAATCCTTTTTTTGTATTGGTCTTAAGTAATATTCTAATTTTCTGAGATACTGAATTTGGGGTTTTCATTAGTTGTCAGTTATAATCATCAAAATTAAAAGAAACAAACATTTTAAATATATCAGTCTGTGTGTAATGAATAAATATAATATACAAGTTTCACTTTTTGAATGGAATTACTGAAATAAATCTAATTTTATGACCAGCACCTGTATGTCATTTCATCTCAAATCGCCTTCTGCTCCGACCATCCCTGATTTGACTAAAAAATATCAGGGTCCAAAGTTTGGACATAAACTATGATTGCTGTAAAATTTTATCTTCATAATATCAAATGTTTTTAAGGATAGATTTTTTTTTAATTTTTTTAAATGGTCTGTCGACCCACTTCCACTGTGTTTTGTTTTTTTACACTTTGACGTCTGACACAATGAACATAAATATCTCAAATATTATTAAAGATAAATGCCTAAAATTTTCATTGTTCTCTGTTACAATAAAAATAAATCAGGATCTGTAATTTGAGATAAATACAGCAAAAGATGTGTTAGTACTGGCTAGGTAAAATATGAAAAAGCAAATGAACTCGGTTATCTAAAGTCCCATATTGGAGAGTCTTATACTTCAGTCTTAAATTTAAAATACACCAAAGTAGGGCTGCAACGATTCCTCAAATATGTAGAATAATTTGATTATGTGAAAAAAAAAAAAAAATTTTTTGAAACAAATTTGTGGCTTCAATGCTTCATTTAAACTCTGCGGATTACATGCAGACTATGTGCAGATTGTCTGCACATGCGCGGCAAGCGTAAAGAAGCGGAGTCGCTACTGAGACAGTGAGCTCAGGTGGAGTGAAAGGAAACAGTTATGTTTATATCTTCTGTTCCCTGAAGGAGAGGAACGAGGTACAACACATATAGTATTGGATGTCATGCCCTCGTCTCTCCTGCTGAAGACACCTCTATTTACGCCTTTAAGGCAGATGGCCTGTGATGACATGTGCAGCTCCGCCCGCACATAATATATACTCAGTTCAATAGCCGCTCTTCACCGAGCTCAGCTGCGCGGCGGGGCATCCTGGTGTTGTACCTTGTTCCTCTCCTTCAGGGAACAGAAGTTATAGACATAACTATTCGTTCCCTTTCAGTCAATTCACTTGGTACAACACATATATTATGGGACATATATACACGCCCTGGAGAGCAGCCACCAAACTGGAGTCAGATCACCAGCACCCTAGTGCAAGGTCCACCCAGCAGAAAGGATAGAATGAGCCACCGAAGGGGCTACCACGTCCAAACGATAGAACCGAACAAAAGTGTGCAGCAATGAACAATTAGCTGCAGCACAAATATCACTCACAGAAACCCCTTTAAAAAGGGCCCATGAGGTTGCCATTCCACTGGTGGAATGTGCCCTCGCACCCTGAGGCAAGGAGATACCTTTAGTGCCATATGCCAGGGAGATGGCTCCATAATCCAGTGGGAGAGCCTCTGTTTAGACAGAGCTCTACCTCTAGCTGGATTAGCAAAGCAGACAAACAACTGGTCACATGAACACACATCCTGAGTGCGGTCAATGTAGGTCTGTAGCAGAGGCACTGGACACAGAGAATGCAGCCTCCTCTCCTCCTCAGAAGTGAAAGGAGGGGGGCACAAACTCTGAAGTTCAAATTCCATAGAGCTAAAAGCTGCTGGAATAACCTCAGGTAGATATGATCCCCATCAGAAGGGAACTGCATGCAAGAAGGATGCACAGATAATGCATGAAGGTCACTCACTCGCTTTGCAGAAGCCAAAGCAAGAAGAAGCACAGTCTTGTCTGAAAGAAACCTCATATCTAAAGACTCAATGGGTTCAAAAGGGGGGCCACAAAGGGCATCCAGCACCAAAGTCAAGTCCCACAAGGGGACACCATCAACTTGACTACTCAGGTGAAATGAGTCACTAATACCTTTGTCATTACTCTTATTTGTTTTATTATATTTTATGTATAAAAAAATGTTTATGTCTATAATTTTTGTATTTTTAATGCTTGTTAGTATATTTTAAAATGAACCTGAAATATAATTTCAAGTTAATGTATTCTATGTTTTATTTAGCCTTATTGTGAAATACAGGTATATGAAGTTTTGTTTTTTTTATCATTTATAAATATGGGACTTTGCACAAAGTTTGTTTTCATATTGTAAGTGTGTGTTGGGAACGTTGGCTGAACGTGGGTTGACAGACTCAAAATCATAAAATTTGTAGGCAATTTGGAGATAGTTGAGCAGAAAATGTCATAAAAATTTGATGATTTGAGATGGAATGGTCTATGTATGTTGCATCAGTGATCAAACAAAACATCTGTATCTAAATATGGCAACAAAAAAAAAAGCAGTTATCAGAAGGGATTGATGTAATCGTTCATTGGACTGTCGTGGCAGCTGAAGCTTGTTTTAGTTTTGTTTTTTTTTCTCGCAAATCACTATTTCACTCATGCATTTTTCTTTGCAGAAAATATGTTTGAGCCTCGGCATGGCTCCAATCAGTCTGTAAATGAAAATGTGAGAAAGAGGAAACGATGCCAAAACAGCTCGGACTCTCTCATACCTTTTAAAAAAGCAGTGGTAGTGTTGACCAGACTTCCTGAATATAAGGTCAGCTCTCTGCGACCACCAACGCCCCAGCAGTTCTATAGTGAAGATGAATCCCTCAGCAGCTCTGATTCTGACATGCAGTGGGAACCAGTTGACTCCAGTGATTCTGATTTTTCAGTCTCTGACAGTACACGGAAACCTGCAAAAATGGCAAAATGCAGTAGGAGTGACACAACAATAGCAGCACCTGCTTCACCACCAAGAAACAGCAGCAGTGGTAAGGTCTTAAACACCATAAAAATAAACAGAATTACTATTCACAGATAACCATCAATGGTCAAAAGAAATTAACTTAAAGCTTTTCTTTCTTTCTTTTTCCCCCCCACAATAGCAGATGTGACACCTATTATAGTATCATCGGTTTTTGGCCATTCCTCTAAGGAATTAACAAGTGCTCGGCCTAACATGCCAAAGGTAGAACTCGCAGTGAACATGATGGTTCTGGCAAGGAGAAGACAGATGAGGTGGCAACGGGGAAGAATAGTGGAGATCGTTACAAGGGGTAAGAGGAAAGTTCTGCCAATTTTCCCGTGAACAGTAATGTTTGAAGGGAGTTATGCACTAACTGTAAAATAAGAGTTTATTGAAAATCCTGCATTAGAATATACTAAAGTTGGTAACTGTTAATTGTATTGAATTCATATGTTCCAGTGATTTGATCCTTTTCTGTTCTTGTAAAATTTGAATTGTGTATGACTTTTGAGTTTTCCACTCTGGACCCAGAAAAAAATCCAATTTATCTTGGGCCCAGTGAAAATTAGGTGGGATATTTAATAGTGTTTGGTGAGCTTTAGATTTGAGTGACTTTCTTTAAAATGAATTTATTTTGAATTATTTTTATATTTTTATTTATGGCCACATATTCCTCAGACACAGATACAGGAATGTATGTTAAGGGTAGGGAATGACTTTGAAATAGTTCTAGCATTATCATAAAAAAATCAGATGGGTTAGGTGACTACTTCTGTATCCTTTCCTTTGTTTTCCTGGGGCCTTGTGATATGTAATGCACAACTATCACCAGAAGGTGGAAGCACTACACCTGAAATTTGTTTGCCCAGCCAAAAACGGCAAAAGTAATATTTTGCCGGGAGACTGACCGATAAAACATGTGACGTGACAAGATTAGATGCTTCTGCATAAACAGGAGTAGCATGCAAAGCCCAAGACTCATACAGCTATCAATTGCTATGAAAAATAAACAAAACTGAGGTCAAGTGCAAACTCTGCCAGGTGAAGCAATCTGTGCAGTCATTTGAGTGCAGGGGGATATTCAAGAACAGTGTTTCTGCTTGGAATGCTGATCCCCACTTCTGTTTTTCTGTCAATCTGTTTTTAATTTTCTGTCATTTATTTTTCAACCTCATTTGGGCATAAAAATTGAATGATCATTGACGAATTGAAATGAAATGAGTTGATGATTTTAATTGAAAAAATGTCTTTTTTTCTTCTTCTTCTTGCAGAGGATGGACGGTTAAAGTACAAAGTCAGTTTCGAAGAAAAAGGGAAAAGCCTAGTATCTGGACACCACATTGCATTTGACACCACGGCAAAGGTGGAGCAGCTGTATGTTGGTGCTCGGGTGGTTGTTCAGTGTCAAGATAACAAGTTCCGGTTCCAGCCTGGCGTTGTAGCCGAGCTCCCGAGCAGAAAGAACCGCTTAAGGTGTTTATTTCAATTTTATGGCTAGAACTGCAGAAAAATTTTTTACTTGTTAAACTTGTACCCTTCTGGCATATTAAATTGTTGATATTAGTATTTTTATTCTAATTATTGTTTTCATAAATTTGGTAAAGAAAGCACATCACTTTGTAACATTAGATAAACTTAATCACACCTCTGATGCTTTATTTCTATTATGCCTGTCATGATCGACCTAATCAAGTTTCCAATCACATTTGACTTTTAACCCACAGAACTGTTATCTTTAAAATAACTTAATACATAACAGTTCTTAACAGAAAGTCCTAATGTATATTGGAGGTGTGATGTGATACAAACATTTTTTTAAAAAAATTTTCAGGTTTTTGATCTTTTTGGACGATCACACGCCCATCTATGTTGGTTTACCTTTGCTTCACTTGGTGTGGAAACCTTGTAAGTTGTGTTGTTTTTATACTTTGGAAGTTGTTCACGTTCATAAATTCTAAAATCCTGTCAAGCGTTTTATTTACAGACAGCTAACTTTACAACTCCCAGACATATAAAAAGAGTGACCAACTTTTTGTTTGTTCTGCTTGAAAGTGGAAAATGTTGCAGATGACATTCCAGAGGGCCCTCACAAAGAATTCGTAGAGCATTACCTGAAGAAGTGGCCGTACCCTCAGCTAACCCAGTACAGGAATGGACAGAGCCTTAATGCTGAACTGAATGGAGTCCTACAGAGGTGTGTGGTGCAGGTGGTTGACTGCAGCTTAATGGAGGTTGTCTTTGAGGTCAGTATTTCATTTTTTTTTTTCTTTCCCATTTCATCATCATATACACACACAAGGATACAGAACAGATATACAGAAGAAATAAATTACTTAAATAAAAAAACACAAACATGACTAGAAATAGGAAATAAAGGATCTGTAGAAAATAATGCAAATTTTCTTCAGAATTTGCTGAAAGTGCTTAGCCATTGTCTTCAGGGGAGAATATGTGACATCTGCTTGTTGGCAGTTAGGCCATTATGACAGTCATCAATAAACTTTTTTTTTTTTTTAAGGCTGAAATAAATGTTTTACAGAGCGTTATCTGTGTCAGAAGGATCCAAAATATGATTCAGCTCAGTATCATTTAACACTGCTTTACGTTATATATGTAATTTTTTTCCCCATGTTTTTCTTTATATGATATGCTAATAGTGAGTCTTTATGACACACAGGAGACTCAACATAAGGAGTGGATCTACCGAGGGTCCTCACGACTGGAGCACATGGCGAAATTTTTGGAGATGAAACAGAGAGAAGAGGCCGAGAGTGACTCTGACTGAAAGTCCACAGATGCAGTTATACTAGGAAGTGGCTGTAAAAACTGAAAACGCTGACTAATATTTGGACAGATATGTTATTGGAGGTTGTTTTTTGTTTTTTTTTAGATCCAGCAGCCCATTACAAATGAGATAATGGTGCAAATCAGTGACTCAAGCACACCCATTTTACCCTGTTAACATGTTCCATGTTTTTGTTTTTTATTTTTTTGTATTTACTTTTATTGTACAAACTTGCAAAAATATATATAATTATAGTGGGTGGATTAGTTCCAAATAAAAATTATTGTTCTACACAAACACTATCAAAGCAGTTTAAGAAATTATCATTTTAAGCTTTCTTTTTCTTTTTCCCCCTTTTTTAAAGAACACAGTTCAGGTTGATTTGATTGAAATGATCCCCTTAATTACTCCTTCTGTGTTCAGAAGATAAACATTTCAATGTAAATCTTGCTTCAGGGTACTTTTTTATTTTTATTTTTTATTTCTGTTTTTGTTGTTTTACTCTCCACATACTAAGATACTCCTCATACAAAGCATTCTGCCATTGTTTGAAATGTTTTTGTCGGGAAAAGAAAAATCGATTTCTTAAACATTTTGAAAGAATTGCAGAAATGTTTTAAAGCGTTAGTTAAAATTTGCTAATGTTCATGTTATCTGCTGTTACTTCTTAGTGATTGTTTTCACTTAGGGAGATCAGTTTAATTGTGACATCATGCTCTTTTTCTTACAGTTGTTCAGCTCCATAACTCAGGAACAGAATGGGCTTGCCGACTGTATTTCCCATCTCAAAACTGGTAATTTTGTAACTCTTCTATGCTGCCATATTGAAAGGGTGTGTATGTTTGTATATAGCATGAACCGTTTAGCCACCCAAATAAACCACCTGCCTAATGTTGCGTTTCGTCCTTGTTCCACATGACAGCGCTCAATAGTTTGGGTATGGGAAGGTGCCTGTCCTGTGGTGTGTGATGCTGGGTCATTGGAAGCTATTCTAAGAAATCAGTGGGCCCATAAAAGGTCAAGTAGACAAAACTTGGCCCAAAGACATCAACTCAGCCAACTGACCTGCTCAAATCAGAGACTGCTCAACTTATTTAGTGACTGAGTAACCCATTGTAAATGCCACAGGGGAAGCCAGAGAGACAATAACTATATTCAAACACAAAAGAGTTATTTGTGAGGGTCCAATCGATCAAAAGCAGCCAGTTGAGGTGATTCAGTTATCTGACTAGGATCCTTCCTGGATGCGTACTAGGTGAGATGTTTTTGTATTTTAATTGGAAGGAGGCCCCAAGGCAACCTCAGGACATGCTGAATTGTGGAACCTTGTTTTTTCCTGGCAGATCCAAGTCCAAAATTTGGGATCTAGTTTTAGTAAGTTGAAGTTTTGAGATACCTAGCTCAAAATTTGGAGATAACCTGAAATTTTGACTTACAATAGCAAAAAAATAAATGAAAGAAAATGAAATTTCTGAGGCAGAAACAAGCTTGCTTATGGGGGAAATTACATTTCTTGGCTGGCTGGGAACATCATGGTGCTCCTCTCAGAAAAAAATGGACGGAGGTAGCTGGTGAGAGTGCGGTCGGGCCATCTGCATAAATAGATCCTAATGTAACCCGAGCCCAAAGAGATGCTGTACAAGAAGACTGGATGAAAATCAAATATAAGGCCAAGCCAGTACATGGTGTAAAGGTTGTTTCATATAAAAAGTGTGGCACATTTTGTAATACAGTGAACATCCATCCATCCAAAGCTAAAACGAACAGAAGTCAGTGAAAGGAGATCATACAGACATCATTGATGGCACTGTTACTAATTGATATTACTAAATATGCAATTGCATCATTTTCCTAGTTATAGTAAATAATTTGCTTTGTTGATCTGTCATAAATTACAGGGTAAAAAAAAAAAATTTTACATTTATATTTTACTTACCAATTTTATTTAAAGGGCAGTTTGAATAAAAACTATATACTGTACAAGTATATATTTAAAAAACGCTTCTGGAAAGCACTTGTCTCTCATGAATTTTATGCTGTATATCTCTAATTCAACCTGTCTGCAATTATAATATAAAAAAACTGTTGGTAAATGCTGCATAAGTCACAAAAGAGAAATACAGCGCTTTTTGATCTCAGGATTTATTTATTTGCCATCTATAAGTTAAAAGGAAGTTGAAATTTGGAGATACCAACCCCAAACAACAATCGATTACTTTCCTGCTCTGTCTACACATACATTCGTTCTTTAAGCTTCATGTAGTTACTTGGTAATTATTTAGTCTCTGATGAGGGAGCGTGACCTGCACTGAGAAAACGCACTAACCAGGCTTAATCCACAGTTAGCAAAATCAGGCAAGAGATGACAAATTATTGCAGCTATCATTGAAAGCCATCCAATAATTAGAGGCCCTGAGTTTGATGGTGCTCAGCCAAAGTGCTGTATGTAACGTCCTCTGCTCCTGTTTCAGCCTGTTGGAGAACAGAAGATGACAGTTAGGAATGAAGATTAAAGGTGAACTAGAGTGGACAGCAGCAGCTCGAACGAACGAGAGAACTCTAAGACATTAATAATTCATGCTCATTGCTTTCAGACTTCATCCCGCACATCATCTTCAGTGTGAAACAAATTACACATTTCAAACTTTACATCCTGTGGTGCTAGATCTACCCAATAGCTATTTAACAAGTAATCAGTGCGGGTCTGCATTCTGTGTGCTTTGAGCCTTCTCACAGCAGTGCACCTGATATAGCGCTGAATGTGTTGCTAATCTTTACATTATTTTGGTGTGACCCAAAACACTGGCCTGACCACCAGAGACGCTGACACTGAGCCACGCTGTCCGTGTGGCAAAAAATGTGTTAAAAGAAGATCAGCGCTGTTGTCTGAGAAACAGTGCGAGGCGGAGCCCTTAAAACGCACCTTCTGTGTGGTTTGTCGAGCTACAGTTAGCACAGAGCTGTACGTCACATTCTCCTCACATTTAGCAGCCGAGCTCTGAGAAAGAAAGTGAAAGAAGTGAAACAGAGGTCAAAACCTTTTTTCTTTTGTCCAATGGCAGTAAGTCATGTTGCGTTATGTGGCTAAATGGCCAGATGCGGTAATTTACTAAAAAATGAAACACTTCAAATAAATGTTTCTATTTTAAGGGGGACATGTGGTCGGAGACGTCACAGTAACAGTTTGCTAAAGATTTCCTAGTGCTCATGTAGAAATACTACTACTACTATGTTTTATATAGGCTACATGCTCTCTTTATATATTTCTATGCATATGCCCTGATAAACTAGTAATTAATGGACAAATAATAGAAATTCTTGAAAAACAGAACATTTATGGCTCTTTGGTATACTTATCAATAACTTTAATCAATCATGGAAGCAGAGCAACAGAAACATCTAATGTGGTTTTTAAATTTAAACTCCATAATGTAGCAACTTCTAGATTGTGTGAACTAAACAAAAAAAATTCCCACTTTGCTTTAGAGTCCCATTACAGTAGTTCTTTATTGCAGTAGTTGGGACATACGGCATTGTTTCGATGTTTGCCGCATTCTCATTTCACTTCTACATTTGCTAATTTAAATGTGATTGTGCTCACTCTGTACTGCTGTGTTACACTTAAGGGAACTTGCTGCTTTTTTTTTTTTAAAACTTCAATGGAGGGAAAAAATTTTTTTTTTTTGTTTTGTTTTTTCTGTGCTCAACAGACGTATACACCGCTTGCTCTTGAGCCTGTGTTCAAAAAGGGAAGCCAAATATAATCCTCTACCTTACCGTAATGCTATAAATATGAATTATTTGGGAAGTCATTTATGTGATATGACTGCTAGTTATGCACGAGCTGCAATTGTATTACTGCATCTGGAAATGGCAAGTGTGAAATTTTTTACACTTTATCTTGCTTAGCAGATTGTTAAGCAAAAGGCCATCGTAGCATTCTTGCTCTTATAAATAAATAAATAAATAAAGAGATAAAAGTAATAATAATAAAACTTAAAGCTAAATGAATTAGTGTGTCATACCAGTGCTGTGGCTGGTGATTCTCTTTTGGTCCATTCTGAAAGAGAGGTAAGAACTGACTCTCAGTGTGCATCTGTGGTGTTGTCCACATTTAAAATGCAATTATCTAAGACAAATCCACTTAGGCACGAACTGGCTCGATCTAAGGTAAGCACAGACGTACTGGATCTTTTGAGCAAAAACCAGATGACCAAGGTCCCTGCTACAAGGAAGATCATGAAAGTCAAAGAGATGATGACAGCTGTTAAGAGAACACTGGAATAAAAACAAACAATCATCATTTCTCAAAATAGATTGTACACTAGGTCTACAGTAAGTTTTCCCATAATGGCAATAAATACATCCATAAAATAAACATAGTTGTGTAGCTAGTGAACTGTAATACATTTCTTCTGACCTTTGTTGTTCACCCTGAACTCCAAATAGTGGTTCATCTAGCAAAAAAGGAAAGAGAGAGTGACTCAGGAATGGCCGAGCATTTAAACAAGAAAGAATTTACACAAAACTGTGACAGTAACAATTCCCACTATTATATCAAAGCATTACAAACACACATTTCAGATTCACAGTTTCTGAGTTTCTGTACTTACTGCTATTATTGGTAACAATAACATTCACTGGCATCTGTAGGTCTCCCCTAAAGCATAAGTACCAGCCGCTGCTCTTTGTGATCACTTCACTCATGGTCACAGTGAAAAAACTTGGGGCACTTTCATTAATGCTCACGGTTGTTCCATCTATTGATCCAGACGGCTGTGTTACACACCCGCTGCCCAGCCTGCACCACTTTATCGTTCCAGAGTTTCTGCTGTAAAATCTGATGGTTATGTTTTTTCCGTGAAATACTGTAATCGCCTGTTCCGCATAGAAATCGGAAGTACCTTGATGGAAAACAAATAGAAAATTGTTGGTAGCCTTATATTTTACATTGATATTATTATTATTTCTTTAATGACCTCAATTGCTGCTTTTATTGATATTTACATTTGAAATATACTCAAATGTACTTTTGAGCACTTACCTCTGGTGACAGACAGATGAAAATAGTTTCCTATATCTACCCATATACCTGGAATCTCCACAACACACCAGTAATGACTGTTCTGATCTGTCACATTTTTAATTGTCACAGTAAAGATTCCCTGTTTTTTGTCATCAGAGATTAGAAATTTTCCTGAAAGGTCTGGCTTGTTTGTTTTTACTGCATAAGTGCAGAATTGCCAGTGCTGCCCTTCACACAAGTACTTCACATGCTTTCTATATTGGAAGTCATAGAGACATGGTATGGAGATGGACTTTCCAGCCTCCACTGATACCTGACTAACTGTAGTTATGCTGTGAACTCCTGCAACAAGAACAAACGCAGTATTTTAATGATTATGTCTACTTAAAACATTCTTCCTTCACATGATTTGTCTATCATACACGCAGACACATTGGAGTATTGCCACTTACGATTAATTTATCATCTACTATTAGCCTTTGAAACATGGGGTATTTAAAGGATTCCTGTGACTGACCTTTGAGTCCACTGAAGATGAGAAGAACGAGGAGAAGAGCAGCCATGCCTGTGAGTGAGTACACTTACTAACCAGACTAGTTTGATTTTTTCTAAATATGCAAATGCAGCACTTCAAACCTGCCTTCCTGCTAGTTCCTCATACTGCATGTAGTTATACTTTTATACTAAAGCATGACATCAGCAACAAGTTATTTATTTATGTATTTATTTAGTTAATCTACTTATGTTAGAGAGGACTTGAAGGGCATACATGAATTTACATAATGAAAATATAATTCCATTTTCTCTTGAAAATGTTTGGCTCTTGTATTATAATGATTCTGATAAAGATATCTTACCAGCTGGTTCTTTACCCACATTTAGTTACAAATAATCTATTCCCTTAATATATAATAGCAATAATAGCACAGGGTTAGTCCAAAGACAACATATATTCGCTATGAGTTCCAGCACATCCAGTAAAGATACTCAGTCAAAAAAACAAAAAACAAAACAAAACAGCAAACAACACACCAAAGCTTCTCTGAACCGTTTGCAGCTCCTGGAATAAAGTTTGCTCTGCAAGTTTCGGCAGGGGGAGGGGCAGGTTATCAAACATACAATTTTGATGTTTTTGTGTGTGTGTGTGTGTGTGTGAGACAGACAGAGAGAGAGAGGGAGAGAGAGAGAGAAAGCATCAGTGAAGGAGGAGGGAGGCCCTTGATTAAGCAAGTTTTAAAAAGCAGAAGGGTTGCTACACAAAAAGCTGATGACAGTATAGCACATTGCAACACATCTTACAAATTAATTCAGTAATATCAGCACAGACAAAATGATAAATAGGCAAAAAAAAGTTATAATTTTAATTATTTTAGTGGTAATTAGCTAATGTGCTTTATGTAATTGTATTTTCCTTCACCCTCTTGGAGAACAGAAACAAACATATGACTATTAGGAATGAAAAACAAAGAAAAAGGTGACCAAATTAAAAGGGAAGCGTGAGATATTAGGACAATGAGCAAAATGATTTGAAATGAAGGGAACACAGCACGTGAGAAACTATTGTTGGTTTCGGGCCTTTTAATATTCTCCCTTTTTATATTTTGTTTATGGTAACCACTGAACTATAGATACCATCCACATCACTTTCAGCAAATGACCTCTGTGCGGTAATAGAGCACTTTTTAAAGCACTGTAAATTGTTTGACCATGCCACGGTGTACTGTATTTAACAATGTACTGTTAAATACAAACCCGTGGTTTAAGTGGGGGTTATCCAGAATTATTTTAAACCCATGTACCAGAATATGTTACTTCCTTTTCCTGTTTAGAATGAGAAAAATGTAATTTACAGAAAGAAACAGTGTCAGCCTGATTTCACATCTGACTTAAAGACAACACAAACGACTGTTTAAAAGGTAATAATATTCTAATTAACAATAAAGAGCATCTGCCGTGAGTTCTTCATTGAACGCTGTTTCAGATGTTTGATTCTTGTAAGCAGGTGGTTCATTATCATGTTTTTTTTGCTTTCATTCTTTCTTCTTTCATTTCAAAATGCAAAAGTAGTCATTTCAGCTGTGACATTTCCCCGCCTCACAATTATGTGAGCTATTGAGATCAAACGAGGTAAGCTGTTGAAATACCTGTGAATGGTTCTCAGGACTGCATTGTAGGTGGCTGATAGTTGGTGTCATAAACCACTGCCTCTGTTCAACAGTGGTCGCTCACAGTGGACGTAGATGGCCTCTTTAATTGCTCTATCAAATCATCTGTCTTTTAGGTCATGGTCCAAACACACATGATCAATAGTGAGTTAACAACCGACCACCTCCAAAGGGGACAGCCCCCACTAGGGGGTTATTACCTGGGAGTCACCACCAGCTACTTTAGAACTGAAGAAGCTTCTTTAAGGAGAACACGTGGCTCAGTATGTTCTGATTGGGGAGGGGTCCAGAGAAAACTACAAAGTCCGACATTGTTTTGGCAAAGTTACACACTGATTCAATATTAACTTTAGTGAACTCCAATTGGTGTAACCAGGTGTCATTACTGCCAATGTGAATTATTATTTTACAAAATCTATGTTTCGCCTTAGCCAGCAGTTTCAAATTTCCTTCTGTGTTGCCTGCTCTGGCCTCTGGAAGACAATCAACTGTGGTTGCTGGTGTCTAGCTTCATGTTTCTCAAAACAGAGTTGCCAATAACCGGAGTTTGTTTCTCAGCGGGTGTGTCACCGAGTGGGGAAAACTGTTCTAAACATGAACGAGCTGGTGGTTTACTGGGGGCTTCTGTTTAGGACTGGGGGCTTTTAGTGACTTAGCAGAGGGCTTAGCATAGCTACACTAAGCTTTGCAAATCTCAAAAGACACAATCAATGCAGAGAGTGTGATCTGGATAAAGCATGTGATGATTACACAATGAAACAAGTTGTCATCAGAAATTTATAATTAATCAGATACACAAAAATACCACTGTGCTCTGTAACAGGAACAGGAAATGGTACTGTGGTATCTCATTGGGTCAGCTACACATTACACCTACTTACACCTACAGGAGCTGCTCAGTCATGAAAACCCATGCCAAGAAACTCCTGGTGCAACAACAGGGTTGGTAGCTTTAGGCACTATATGCCTCAGCACTCAGTGACCCCACTCTGCAACTTTACATAGTCTGTCACTTCATGGCTGAATTGCTGTGGTTTCTAAATATTTTCATGGTGCAATAACACCACTGTCAGTTGATGGTGGACTATCTCAAACAGAGGACATTTCCCAATGATGACATCCTATTACAGTACCACTACAGCATCAATTTAGAAATCTCTTTAGAGCGAACGATTCTTTAAACGATGTTTGTAAAACAGACTACATGGATTTATGCTCGATTTTATTCATCTGTGGCAATGGGACCACAAACACCTGAAGTGAATAGGTGTGGCCCAAAACCTTTATCTATAAAGTACAGTGCTCTCCATAATTATTGGCATAAAGACACAATTTTTACAGTTTTGCCTCTCTATACCACCACAGTGGATTGTACTGTAAACCAAACATCCGGTGTGTGTTTGAAGTGTAGACTTGCAACTCTAATTCAAAGGTTTGAGCAACTCGGGGTCTTGTTCACGAGTGACAGGAGAAGGGAGCGGGAGATTGACAGAAGGATTGGGGCTGTGTCTGCAGTGATGCGGACGCAGCACCGGTCTGTTGTGGTAGAGAAGGAGCTGAGTGTGAAAGCGAAGCTGTCGATTTACTGGTCAGTCTATGTCCCTACCCTCACCTACGGTCATGAGCTTGGGGTAGTGACTGAAAGAATGAGATCACAAATACAAGCAGCAGAGGCTCATCAAAAGGGCGTCTGGCCTCCCCCTTAGAGATAGTTTGAGGAGGGTAGCCATTCAGGAGGGGCTCAAAGTAGAGCCACTGCTACTCCACATCTAAAGAAGCCAGTTGAGGTAATTCGGGCATCTGACTGGGATGCCTCCTAATCGTGGTGTTCCGAGCATGTCATATCAGTAGGAGGCCCCGGGGCAGACCCAGGACACGCTGAAGAGATGAGTGACTGGGGATAGGGAGGTCTGGGCTCCTCTGCTTAGGCTGCTGCCCCCGTGACCCGGCCCTGGACAAGAGGAAGAAAATGAATGGATGGATGCAACTTCACAACATGTCAAGAACAGTCTTGAGGAGGCAGGTCTATCACTGTCAAAGTCTACGAGTGAGAGACGCCTTCATGAATGGAAAAACAGAAGGTTTACAACAAGGTGCAAACCACTAATTAAACTCAAGACCAGGAAGGTCAGATTAGACTTTGCAAGACAACATCTAAAAGAGCTGGCACAGCTTTGTACAAACATCTTTGGTGTTGATGGGTAGATAAAAGTATGGAGAAAGAGAGAAACAGCTATTGTTGCAAACCATACCACACTATCTGAATAACATGTCGGAGGCAGCATTATGGCATGGGTATATATGGCTGCCAGTTGAACCGGGCTACTACTGTTACTGATGATGTGACTGCTGACAGTAGCAGGATGGACTGCAATGTGTGCAGGGTTATACTCTCAGCTCAGATTGAGCCAAATTCTACAAATGTCATCAGACAGCATACTGCAAAAGCAACACAAGAGTTCTTCAAGGTAAAGAAATTGGATATTTCAGTCACCTGATCACTACCCAACAGAGCAGGTTTTTCCATTACTAAATACAAAATGCAGAAAAAAGAGCAACTGAAGATGACTGTAGTAAAGCTCTAGTGGAGAAACTCAAGGGAGGAAACACTTTTGGTGATGTCCATTGAGTCTAGACTGCAGGCAGTCATTCTTCTTTTTTCATCCAAGTATTAAAGAGAGTCTTTAAATTTGTTAGTTTGTCTCATTAATTTTGAATCTCTGAAAATGGGGGACTGTATATAAAAAGGCTATAATTCTTAAAGAGACAGTGCAAAAACTTTGTAAAACCCCTAGAATTAAAGCTGAAAGTCTGACTTCAAAGTCACATAATGCATTTTTTTATTTACAATCTGCTGTAGTGGTATACAGAGGCAAAACTATAAAAAGTGTGTCTTTGTTTCAATAATTGTGACGGGCACTGTATATCACTCCACTCACCTGAAAAGTTAGTCTGTTGCAATTAGTTAAACTGCAGGAATGTCTTAAAGACATAAAGGCCTGGATGACCTCTAATTTCCTGCATCTAAATTCAGATAAAACTGAAGTTCTTGTACTCGGCCCCACTAATCTTAGAAACATGGTGTCAAACCAGATACTTACTCTGAATGGCATTACCTTGGCCTCCAGTAACACTGAAAAATATTGGAGTCATTTTTGACCAGGATATGTCCTTCAATGCACATATTAAACAAATATGTAGGACCGCTTTTTTGCATTGTGCAATATTTCTAAAATTAAAAGCATCCTGTCTCAGAGTGATGCTGATAAGCTAATTCATACATTTATTACTTCTAGGCTGGACTATTGCAATTCATTATTATCAGCCTGTCCTAAAAGCTCCCTGAAAAGCCTTTAGCTGATCCAAAATGCTGCAGCTAGAGTACTGACAGGGACTAGAAAGAGAGAGCATATTTCTCCCAGATTGACTTCTCTTCATTGGCTCCCTGTTAAATCTATAATAGAATTTAAAATCCTTCTCCTAACATACAAGATCTTGAATAATCAGGCCCCATCTTATCTCAAAGACCTCATAGTACCGTATCACCCCAATAGAGCACTTCACTCTCTGACTGCTGGCTTACTTGTGGTTCCTAGGATACTTAAAAGTAGAATGGGAGGCAGAGCCTTCAGCTTTCAGGCCCCTCATCTGTGGAACCATCTCACAGCTTGGATTCGGGAGACAGACACCCTCTCTATTTTCAAGATTAGGCTTAAAACTTTCCTTTTTGATCAAGCTTATAGTTAGGGCTGGATCAAGTGACCCTGAACCATCCCCTAGTTATGCTGCAATAGGCCTAGGCTGCCGGTGGGTTCCCATGATGCATTGAGTGTTTCTTCTTATTCCCCTCTTTTTACTCTGTTTATACTCCACTCTGCATTTGATCATTTGTTGTTATAAAATCTCTGTCTCTCTTCTACAGCATGTCTATTGTCCTGTCTTTCTCCCCTCAGCCCCAACCACTTGTGGCAGATGACTGCCCCTCTCTGAGCTGGGTTTCTTCCTGTTAAAAGGCAGTTTTTTCCTTCCCACTGTCATCAAATGCTTGCTTATAGGGAGTCGTTTTCATTGTTGAGTTTTCTGTGTAATTATTGTAGGGTCTTTACCTTACAATATAAAGTGCCATGAGGCGACTGTTTGTTGTGATTTGGCGCTATCTAAACAAAATTGAATTAAAACTGCTCATACAGCTATTCTATACACTGGCAGCTGAATCTTTAAACCACACTCACAAAAAAATTGTTCTCATATTACAGCTGAGAGTACAACAAATTAAAGTATAAATAAAAAAATGATTCCTATGCACTCTTGTGTTCTCTACACTCTGAAAAAGGGTCAGCATTATGCCATTGGTATTGATGCTTAAATTTCTTCTTTATTAAAATTAAACAAAGAATCATGTCAATGATCTTAAAAAAATACAGCAAACAAAGAAGTCAGTGCTTCTTTGAATATTTTACAGCTATGCAGGAATAAAATTTGTTACACAGTAGTTAAAAAGGTGAAGAAAAGCCAACATAAACTGATGATAGCAAACAACACATTGTAGTAGAAATCTGACAAAGACTGCAGTAATATAGGTACAGATAAAAAAGACTAAAAGAAAAAAAATTGTATTTAAATATTTTGGTGGTGATTAGCTACTGTGCTGTATGTAACTTCTGTGTCTTCATCCTGCTGGAGAACACAAACAAATATCACAATTAGGAAGAAAAAGCAAAGAAAACGATGAACAAATTCAATGTGAAATGTGACACACAAGGACAACGAGCAAAATTATTTGAAATGAAGGAAACAGGAAGTAAGAAACAGTGTGTAGCTGGTTTCAGGTCTTTTAATATTTGCCCTCATTATACTTTGATTCCACAACGTTCCCAGGCTGGCCCAGAGATATAATCTATCCAATTTATCCTGGGTCTGCCCTGGTAGAACATGCCCGGAACACCTCACCAAAGATGCAGGCAGGAGGTGTCCTAGTCAGATGCCCAAATCACCTCAAATGGTTCCTTTCCTGGACGAACAGCAGCTCTACTTTGAGCCCCTCCTGAATGGCTGAACTCCTCACCCTATCGCTAAGGGAGTGGCCAGCCTCCCTTCAGCTCATTTCTGCCGCTTGTATTAGCAAACTCATTCTTTCGGTCACTACCCAAAGCTCGTGACCATAGGTGAGGGTAGAGACTTAGATTGACTGCTGAATCGATCAATCTCCCGCTCAGCTCCCTCTTTACCATGACACACCGGTACAGCATTTGCATCACTGCAGGCGCAGCCCTGATCCATCTGTCAAACTCCCAATCCTTTCTCCCATCACTTGTGAACAAGACCCCGAGATACTTAAACTCCTCCACCTGGGGCAGCAACTTGTCTCTGAACCAGAGTAGACACTCCACCCTATTCTGGCTGACGACCATGGCCTTAGACTTAGAGGTGCTAATTTTCAACCGTTCCACTGCGAGCTGGAGGCCACCACCCGATGAAGCCAGCAGGACTGCGCCATCCACAAAAAGCAGAGATGAGATTCTGAGGCCACCAAGGTAGAAACCTTTCGCCACTTGGCTACACCTAGAAATTCTATCCATAAAAATTATGAACAGGATCGGACCTGGTGGAGTCCAACACCCACTGGAAACAAGTCCGACTTGCCAGCAATACAGACCGAGCTCTTGCCGTGGTTGTACAGGGACTGAATGGCCCGCAACAATGAGACAGACACCCCAACGGTGTCTGGCCCGTGGCTGTTTGTATTCTTAAATATAAATGTATAGTTGTAGTATGTTAGGGTTACCTCAGGTGTTTTTCTTCCCATGTTTTCCAGGTTGGAATATGTTATTTCCTCGTCCACCTGTGTAAAATTAGCAAAATTTACAGAAAGGCCGAACAGTGTCAGCCTGGTGTCACTCCCAACTCTACGCATATAGACCCTTAACCGGGACTGCTTTGTGTCACATTTACACTCATTGAGTGCGCTGTAGCATCATTTTCAAAACGCAGGGTGTCAGTGTTGACAAAATGCCCGTATTAATGAATAAGAAGGATTAGAAGTTTGAATGATCAAAAGCAAAATAAAATTTTGTGAATCATGATGTAATTTCTTCTGCTACCTGTTGCTGTATTTTACAAGTTGTAAAACACACAAGCACAGTTTACCATATAGAAATTCATTTTTATCAGACATATTAGAAATCCACCTGGCAGAACCTAGACCAGTGGTTCCCAAAGTGTAGGCCACAAAGGTACTGCAGGGGGGTCTGCAGAAATTCAGTTTGAAATTACTCACAAGCATGCATAGTTATATATTTATATAAATGTATTTATATAAAAAGTGAATTAAAACTGGTAAAAAAAGAGGTGGTTAGTTTGTGATATTGCTCATTATGCTGACTTAAATTTATTGCTCTTGTATTGAAGTTTGTTTCCCAGTGAAATGTGGGTCACATATTGGCATTAACCCTTCACATATGACTGGTTAGTATTAGCAGTTTATGTTTTTTTTAAATCAAATTTTCAAGGAAATGCCTCTCTTTCTATTGTAGTTTGATGAGAGTGAAGACAGGCTTCTAGCCAGGAAAATTTCACAGAACAACCAGAGGGGAGGGAGGATCCATGGGATTTTCTGGTTTTTAGGTGGGCCACAGCACTCTTGACTTTATGAACCACTGATCTACACCTATTACTATTATAGATTGTATTCTCAAGATGTACAAAATGTTCACTGAAAATGTTAAACTTGATTTCTGATAGCGCTGCAGTTGGTTACCTTGGCTGAACTTCTTTTCTTGGCTCTAACTTCAGAGTATGTTACTTCCTCTCCAGCCTGCAGTGAAGAACATCATTAGAACATCTGCCAAACTGTCATTATAAAATGTTGCTCTGTGATCTACTTTTGCTGTTCTTTTAGTATCATGTACCATGCTCACGGGGAAATAAATCAGCATAACTTACCATTGCTGTGGCTGATGACTCTGCTTTGCTGTGCTCTGGTAAAACAAAACTGCTGTTACTGACTCTGTGTGACAATGCACAATAATTTATTTTATTTTTAAAAATTTATAAAAAAAAATTGGCATGAATCTAAATTAAAGTTCAGTGATACTTACTGTGTCTCAATATAAGCCAGATGAACAACACCACAATTACAATCAGGATCAGCACACTCAGGAGGATGATGAGGATCTTTGGGTCAAATGAAGCTCTGCAACATGCAGTTTGAAGACACACAATTTAGTTTGGTTGAATAAGTAATAATAGCATCTGTAAAAATGTTTATACAGGCTCCCTTACAAGAAATGATCTACCACTAAATACTGTATTAAAAAAATATCTGACCTGTTTTCTTTATTTTCTAATGTATTTGTTCCATTTCCAGTAACAGTATGGGCAGTGGCTATAATTCAAAAAGAACCATCATCAGTAGAGTACTGTAATGATTATTATCTGAGTATCTCTTAGAGTACAAACATTTACAAATAGATGGAAATCACATACGTGTAACTCATGACCCCTTGCAGTACTTACTAATGATCAGTTTCTCAGTGACATTTAAATGTACTGGTATCTGAATGTCTCCTTCAGCACACCAATACCAGCCACTGTCCTCTGGCTTTAGTCCACTCATGGTCACTGTGAAAACATTTGGCTCTGTCATATGAGGGGTCACTGTTCTTGCATCTATGGCTCCAGATGATCCTGTCACACAGTTCGTGCCCAGCCTGCACCACTTCATTCCTCCAGAGTTCCTGTGGTAGCATCTAATGGTTATGCTTTCTCCAATATATCCTGTAATCTGCTGATGATCCACATAGAGACTGGGGGTACCTTCAAGGAAAAACAAACAAACAAACAAATAAAAAGACAATAAAAACAATTCACTTATAAAAAGCGCTGAATGGAAAAAAATCATTGGATGACAAATAAGAGCATAATCAGTTTTTGTCAAAAAAGAAAACAACAAATATTTGGTGTGGGTTTCTTTCTGAGATTAAAAAGAGTACATTTTTGTAATGTGTACAAAGATGGGTACTTACTACTGGTAACTGACAGATGAAAAGGTTCTCCGTGATCTGAACCTCTGTCAATCTCCACCACACACCAGTAATAAGTGTTTTCATTTGTCAGCTGGTTTATAGTCACAGTAAATATTTTCTGTTTTTTGTCATCAGAGATTGAATATTTTCCTGAAGGGTCCGGCTTGTTTGTTTTTACTGTAGAGCTGCAGGAGTTCCAACCTTGTCCTTCACACAAGTACTTCACATGGTTCATGTATTTGGACTCATAGAGACATGGGATGGAGACAGACTTTCCAGCGGTTACTGATACTTTACTGACTGTAATTATGCTGTGAACTCCTGCAACAAGAACAAATGAAGTACTTTCATGTTTACGTTTACTTAAAACATCCTTCTGTCCTTAGAAACATGAGATATTTAAATGATTCCTCTGACTGACCTTTGAGTCCACTGAAGAGGAGAAGAACGATGAGATGAGCAGCCATGCCTGTGAGTGAGAAAACGTAAAACACATGACCCACATGTCATATCTGGTTTTATTTTTGAATTTATGCAATATGCAAACACTTCAAACCTGCCTTCCTGCTAGTTCCTCTTACTGTATGGTGTTATTTTTGATTCTTTAGAAAAATGCTATATTTCTCTTTAGACTAAGTATAAGAATCACCATCTACAACACTTAAAATCTGTAAAGACTGATTTTACCCAACAGTAGCAACAAGTGAATAATAATATGCATTCCCATAATAAATAATAGAACTGATAGTAGAGAAAATTAAAATACAAAAACAAAAATGTTTAATATACACTATGACTCCTGAAAATAGAGGTCTGGATTATCCTTTGATCGTGATGGTTACAATGTTTCTTCATTAGATTAAAACCAAGAATCATGTCAACGATCTTGAAATAACAAAAAACTGTAACTAAGAAATTGTGCAACAAACTTTTCTGCAGCTTTGCAGGAACAAAGTTTCTTACACAACTGTTATAAAGGAGCATTATTTGACTGAATAAATACTCCAGTGGTGATTAGCTAGCAATACGTAACTGAACGAAATAAATGCTACACATA
>JAMQGT020013932.1:0-24552 GCA_024447675.2 Pterophyllum scalare
AAAAAAAA
Source organism: Pterophyllum scalare (assembly GCA_024447675.2). NCBI lineage: Eukaryota > Metazoa > Chordata > Actinopteri > Cichliformes > Cichlidae > Pterophyllum > Pterophyllum scalare. Next base: position 9 of record JAMQGT020013932.1, read on the forward strand.
AAATAGAGAGGGTGTCTGTCTCCCGAATCCAAGCTGGGAGATGGTTCCACAGATGAGGGGCCTGAAAGCTGAAGGCTCTGCCTCCCATTCTACTTTTAAGTATCCTAGGAACCACAAGTAAGCCAGCAGTCTGAGAACGAAGTGCTCTATTGGGGTGATACGGTACTATGAGGTCTTTGAGATAAGATGGGGCCTGATTATTCAAGACCTTGTATGTTAGGAGAAGAATTTTAAATTCTACTCTAGATTTAACAGGGAGCCAATGAAGAGAAGCCAGTATGGGAGAAAATATGCTCTCTCTTTCTAGTCCCTGTCAGCACTCTAGCTGCAGCATTTTGGATCAGCTGAAGGCTTTTCAGGGAGTTTTTAGGACAGCCTGATAATAATGAATTACAGTAGTCCAGCCTAGAAGTAATAAATGCATGGATTAACTTTTCAGCATCAGTCTGAGAAAGGATGTCTCTAAAGGCTCCCACTGACACACCTTCTGTAGTGGAAGCAGAGTCTGGTGATGAGGGGGATGACTCGCTCATCACTGGGGGTGAGGTCACTGAGGTGGTTAAACAACTCCCTGGTGTCCTGTCTCTCTCCCCTCAGCCCCAACCGGTCGCAGCAGATGACTGCCCCTCCCTGAGCCTGGTTCTGCTGGAGGTTTCTTCCTGTTAAAAGGGAGTTTTTCCTTCCCACCGTCGCCAAGTGCTTGCTCATAGGGGGTCGTTTTGACTGTTGGGTTTTCTCTGTGTTATTGTAGGGTCTTTACCCACAATACAAAGCACCTTGATGCGACTGTTTGTTGTGATTAGGTGCTATATGAATTGAAGTGAAGTGAAGTGAAGTGAAGTGAAGTGAAGTGAAGTGAAGTGAAGAAGTGGCAGGGCCTCTGGGGTGGACAAGATTTGCCCTGAGTTCCTGAAGGTTCTGGATGCTGTAGGGCTGTCTTCGTTCACACACCTCTGCAACATTGCATGGAGATCTGCAGTGGTACCACTGGACTGGCATACTGGGGTTGTGGTCCCTATCTTCAAGAAAGGAGACCGAGGGGTGTGCTCCAAATTTCGGGGAATCACACTCCTCAGCCTCCCTGGTAATGTCTATGCCAGGGTGCTGGAAAGGAGGGTCCATCCATTGGTTGAACCCCAGATTCAAGAGCAACAATGCAGTTGCAGAACGCTGGACCAGTTCTTTTTCCTCTCGAGGGTGTTCAAGTCTTATTCACGAGTGATGGGTGAATGGAACGGGAGATTGACAGACGGACCGGGGCTGCATCTGCAGTGATGTGGATGCTGCACCAGTCTGTCGTAGTGAAAAGGAGCTGAGTGTAAAAGCAAAACTGTCAATTTACCAGTCGATCTACATCCCTACCCTGACCTATGGCCACGAGATTTAGGTAGTGACCAAAAGAATAATATGGCCAATACAAGCAGCAGAAATGCGTTTCCTTTGAAGGGTGGCTGGACTCTCCCTTAGAGATAGGGTGAAGAGTGCGGCCATTCGGGAGGGGCTCAGAGTAGAGCCACTGCTCTTCCACATTGAGAGGAGTCAGTTGGGGTGACTCAGGCATCTGATTAGGATGCCTCCTGGGCGCCACTTGGGTGAGGTGTTCCGGGCATGTCCCACTGGGAGGAGGCGACTGGCTTGAGAACACCCTGGGGTCCCTCTGGATGAGCTGGTGGAGGTGGCTGGAGAGAGGGAAGTCAGGACTGCTCTGCTTGGGCTGCTGCCCCCATGACCCGGCCCCATATAAGCAGAAGAAAATGGATGGATCGATGGATGGATGGAAAACAGAGGTCATTTTATTTATAATTTCAGTTAGTTTTGTAAACCAACAATAAAGTTTTAGTTAGTTCTGGTTTTTATCCTTTTAGTTATCCATCCATCGATTCTCTTCCACTTATCCTGTTCAGGGTAACAGGAGCCTATCCCAGTTGACTGGCAAGGCACACCCTGTACAGGTCACCATCCTGTCACAGAGACAGCCATACACAATCACACCTTTGGGCAATTTAGAATGACCAATTAACCTAACCCCAGTAACTGCATGTCTTTGGACTGTGGGAGGAAACCCAGGCAGACATGGGGAAAAATAATTCCACTCAGAGGCTAAGGTGGAATTGAACCCATGCCTTCTAGATGTCATTCTAGCTATGAGACAGTAGTGCTAACCACCACATCACCATGCTGCCTGGTGAGTGACCTGTGGCAGAAGTTATACTGTATACAGTTTTGAGCTCCAGGAGGAGGGGTTATGGGAAACAGCTTCTAATTCCCAGTTTAGTCTTTCTGTTTGGGTTTTTTTGTGGGTGGAAACCAGAACTAGGTTTTTCAAACTTGGGGGCTGCGATCAGAAACAGTCTCAACAGAAATTCCATGAAGTATGATTATATGGTTAATTAGGAGATTGGCTGTCTCAGTGGCAGAAGGTACCTTACCTAATGTGACAAAGTGGACTGATTTGGAGAATCTGTCTGTGACCAGGAAAATGACTGTCTTGCCATTGGAAGGTGGTAACCTGGTTAGAAAGTCCAATGCTATGTACGACCAGGGTCTGCATGATGCTGATAATGGTTGGAGAAGACCTGAAGGTGGTTGAGAGCAACTCTTATTGTCAGTCCAGATAAATCAAGCTGCTATATACTCCCTTACATCTCTCTAGGGAGGGCCACCAGAAGTATCATTTAGGAAGGCAATCATTCTACTCACCCCAGAATGGCAGGTGAACCTAGCTGTGTGCCCAATGGATCATTTTGAATGGTTTGGTGATAATGCTCTATAACTCCCAAGTTAATGCATCAATGGAGCATGTGGCTGTCAGAATTCTCTCAGATTCCAGCTCTTCATGGTTGACAGAGAACTGTCAGGATAGTGCATCTGGTTTGGTGTTCTTGGATCCTGGATGATAAGAAATATGGTGTCATGATCCGGGGCCGGTGGCCCAGTGTTTTGTGTTATTTTGGTTAGATTTCGTTATATCTCTGATTATGTTATTTGGTTTCTTTCATGTGGGTTTTCAGTTTGTTATGGTTTTGAGTTTAGTCTGGGTTTTGTATCCTTTCCTTGTCTTTCCATGTCTCGGTGTTCAGCGTTCATTAGTTACTGGCCTCTTGTCTATATTATTTCCTCATGTTGTGCTTAATCTGCATGTGTGTCTTTGTTTACGTCCTGTTTTAATTTGACAGTCCAGTGCTCCCAGTGTGTCATGTTTAGATTTGCTTCCCCTGTTTAATTTGTTAGATTGTGTTCACCTGTGCCCTGTGTTTCCCAGCTGTTTCTTGTTTCCCAACATTACCTCCTGTGTGTATTTAAGCCTCTGTGTTTTCTCTGTTTCTTGTAGTGTCCTCCCTCATGAAGGTGTGGTTTTGTGCCGTTGGCCACTCCTTTTGAGTTTTTGTTTCAGTGCCATTCCTCTGCATTTACTTTCACTTTATCTACAATAAAGTCACCGTTTAAGTTCAGTTTTGCTTCTGGAGTCTGCATTTGGGTCGACCCTGCTCACCACACTGCTCATACATGACAGAAGGACGCGACCATACAAGGGACCCAGCAGACTCAGTCTGGTTTGAGGTACAGTGGACCGTGAGTGAGGATGAGTCGGTGTTCCATGGATCCCACCTCGCCTTGGGGGGTCCCAACTGGGGAAAGGGACCTCAGCGACACTGCTCGCCATGCTCCCTTTCTCAGCATCCCCTGCCTCACTCACCAGCCTCGTCACGGCAGTTGTGCCATGTGACAGCCGCTCAGCCACTGCCTGAGCCACAGGGGATTAGGCTCGGCGGCTTCACGTTGTCAACTGACTCTCCGCCTTCCAGTTTTTCTCCTTCGGTGCTGCCTGCTTCTCATCCCAGAAAGAGGGGCTCACAACACCGGAGAAAGGATTATTCTCTGCCAGCTCCTGATCTCACTCTGCTCAAATCATTTGCTGGCTTCCTGGGATATTCCGTTTTCACACCACCCAACTCTCCCTGCATAGCATCTCCAACCAATCTGCCAGAGGAATATGCTGTTCCGTCTTCACTAGCCCCCTCCTCCAGAAGGAAGCAGGGCTCTCGGGATTGGCGCACCAACGACAGGCAAATGATATGAACTGCTGTGTGAGTAACTCTGCCTCTATTTTGTGTGACTACTCCATGCCAGAAAAAAAGGACCTTTCCTGTTTTGTGTTGGAGCAGGGGGAGTGTTTTTGGTTTAATGACACTGTGGAAGTTTTGGATTCACCTCTGCTGATTGAATCACTTCACCCGGAACCAGAGTTGAACTTTGAAAGTGAACATTTATCCCCAAACCCAAGTTTTCTTAAACAACATTTTAGTTTTCAGTCACCTAGTAACCACCTTTCAAATTCAGCTCCTACAAAGACAATATTCTTCACACTGTAGATAATAAAACTGTGGACATTAACAAGACTGCTACTCTGCTCACCAGCCCTGAATCAAAGAATTACCATTTAGGGGGGGATCCAGCAGTTGGTGCTTCCTCAGAGGAGCAAAGAAATAACATCATACAGACTGTAGAGAGTCTGTCTAATGAATGGCTAATGGGTCCTGGTGAGGAGTATAAGGAGGCTGTCACCTCCCGATTACAAAATCTTGTTTCCAGCCAACCTTGGCAACTGGACTCACTGCACGGACTAGTGACGGACTTTTTATTAAACACCCTGCACCTCTGTCCCCCTGCTCCCACTCCATCTGAGAGTGTCGTTGCAGCTACTGAGGTAGCCCTGGACTCTGTTTCTGTCCCCCTTAAGACTGTTTCTGCTGTTGAGGCTTCCCTTGTGCCTGAGCAGCTAACACCCATTCCTGTCCCTAGGGTGGGGGTGCACAGAGCTCAACCTGTCCCTGAACCCATGTCTGTTCCTCGGGTGGGGATGATCATGGACCACCCCGTTTCTGCACCCGTACCTGTTCCTCGGGTGGGAATGGCTGTAGACTGGCCCATCCTTGTACCTGTACCTATGCCTCGGGGGAGGTCAGCTATGGCTCACCCTCGACCTCAGCTTCAGGATACCACTGTGAGCTCTTATAAGCAGCCCAAGACGTCGGAAATGGTATTGTGCCCTGCAGAGCAGCTCCAGTCATTGGAGGTCATGGCTACATGCCCAGCGCCTCAGCCTGCACCACAGCCCTCAGTGCCGCCTCAACCTGAACCCCAGCCTTCAGAGTCCCCAGTGTTAGCTGCAGTAGCCTCTCAGTCACTCCCGTCAGAGCCCCAGCAACCTAACCCAGAGTCAACATCACTAGTTTACCCTCAGCAGTCAGAGTCCCCAGTGTCAGCATTACCTGTGTCCCAGCAGTTAGAGATGCCAGTGTCAGCTCTCTCTGTCCCCAGTGTCAGCGCCCCCTGCTTTAGCATCAGGCCCCCCAGTGTCAGTTTCACTTCCCTCAGTCCCTGTAGTCAGCGCTTCTGCTTTACCCCCCTCAGTAGCTTCACTTTCTGTAACCCCCTTGGTCCCCCAGTCTCCTTATCCTCGGTTTCAGTCCCAGCCCCCTCATCCTCCATGCCGTCTCCACCGCCCCTGTCAGCTTCCATGCCGTCTCCATCACCTGCACCCAGGCAATCCCCTAAGTAGCCCCAGCTGTCCAAGGAAGCAGCTGTGTGCCCTGCAATGCAGCCCCAGCCTGCGCATCCGGGGCCTCATTCTGAAGACCCCGTTCAGCCCAAGGGTCCAGCTCAGTCTGAGCCGCGTCTGGAGCCCAAGGGTTACGCTCAGTCTGATCCTCCTGTCTTGTCTTCTCGTCATCGCCGCTTCCGCTGGGAGAGCGGTTGGCCCCCTGCCTCGTCGCGGCCGCCGCTGCTGGGAGCGCGGTCGGCCCCCTGCCTCGTGTCCTCGTTGCTGCCGCCACCGGAAGCGCGGTCGGCCCCCAGTCTCAACTCTTTGCCGCCACAGCTGGGAGCATTGTTGGCCCCCCAACTGGTTTGGACTCTGCTTTTTTTTTGTTGTGCAATTTGAACAATAGCTATCACTCCTATATTGTGTAATACTGAATATTCAACCACCAAGTGCAATATTCATTGACCAAGTGCAATACTCATCATCATAATTATATGTATAAAATTATTTTTTTTAAAACATATATATTTTTATACATTTTTTTCTTCATATTTTATACATACTGTTTTATTTTTTGTATATTATCAAGTTCTAATGTATATGTTATATTTTAGAAAGTTTGACTTTCTATTGCATGTCACTGAACTGGAGTGGCCCTCCAATCTCATTGTACATCCTGTATGATGACAATAAAGGCATTCTATTCTATTCTCATCAGTACAGTGGTGCAAAACAGGAAGACCATATGCAACATCATGGAATTTTCAATTTACCACTGGAAACAGCCGAGGCAAACAGGTGAACAGAATAACACTAATGAGACTCAGGAAGATAAATCAAAACTCAAGCACACAGGACAAAGAACTGTCAAAATAAAACAGGAAGTAATGCAGGAAGTAACTTGACACATAAGGAGACTGGCACACAAATGGAATCTAAACATGACTAAACAGAACCCAACAACACCTAAGCTGACACAAGACAGGGAACAAGTGAACAAGGAAGACACAGACACCTGAAACACAAACAATGAAGACAAACACCAACACACAAGAACATGGGGAGACAGATACACAGAGGAGCACAGACACAGGGGCACAAAGACACAAGAAGATGGGAACACAGGAAAATCAGATTAACCTGTAATTAACAAAAAAAAAACAACCAAAAATAACACTACAACAAACTGAGAACCTACACTATAAGAAAAACTAAGAAACACAGCCAGAAGATTCAACAAACAAAACATCACTAAAAGAACTCAAAACGCAGGACCACAGGCCCAGGATCATGAGAGTTTTATTTTGATAGTCGGTGCTTTGTGTTTAGTTTTGCTTCCCCTGTGTTACTGGGTTCATTTGTTTCACCTGTTGTTCCCTGTTGTTTCCATTCTCCCTGATTTCTTGTGTGTATTTAATAATAATGCCTTAGACTTGTATAGCGCTTTTCACGATACTCAAAGACGCTTTACAATTCTATGCAGTATTCATTTGCACCTCAATTATAATTGTCAGCGTGGCTGCCAATTTATGCCTACAGCCCCTCCGACCACCAGTTTAGTTTAGATTTTCTATTTTCTCCTAGGCTTTGTGTTTATTTCTGCCATGGTTGAGATTTTTGAGTTTTGTGTTTTTGAATTAAGTCACCTGCAAATAAAGCAGTTTTAAGTTCAGTTCCCTCTTCCACGTCCTGCATTTGGGTCTACCCTGCCCAGCACACAGCCCCAACTGTGACAAAATGACACAATCAGCAATATTATAATACCTGTTTCTCCTGTTTTATCTGTTTATTCAACCCCCTCTCCCTTTTTCCCTGCCCCACCCCTAAACCGGCCATCAGTCTTAGAGAGCTTTAAGCGATATCTCTTAATGGTCTCACGAGTTTAGTTGATAAAATGAAGTTATCCTCCTGTCCATTTAACATTTTACCAGCTTCAATGTTCAAAGAGGTGTTTTGCACCATTGGATCATGTATTCTTAGGGTAATTAACAACTCTTCTGGCTGTGTCCCGTCATATTTTAAACAGGCTGTTATTCATCCTCTTTTTAAAAAGCCTAACGCTGACCCCTCTGTCCTTCAGAATTTTAGGCTAATCTCAAAACTTCCTTTTATCTCAAAAATTTTAGAAAAAGTAGTGGCCAACCAGTTAGCAGAAGTTTTAGCTGTTCATAATATTTTAGATAAATTTAAATCTGGTTTTCACCAAATGCACTCTACTGAAACTGCTCTCCTGAAAGTCTCAAAGGGTATCTTAATATGTAGAGAAGCAGGTGAATATTCAGTCCTTGTTCTTTTGGATCTCTCTGCTGCCTTTGATGCCATTGACCATGGTATCGTAATTCAGAGACTTAGAACCTGTGTGGGTGTCTCTGGGTTAGCTCTTGACTGGTTCTCATCTTTCTCAGAGGAGCTTTTTAGTCGCATCTTCTAATTTTATGTCCTCCTTTGCTTTCCTATCCTATGGTGTGCCCTAAGGCTCGGTTCTGGGACCAATTCTGTTTGCTATGTACATACTCCCTCTTGGACACATTCTGAACAATTTTGAAGACATCGAAGATTACAGTGAAGGTCATTATCCAGATAAATTGAGCTACACAGATTATACAGCTAACAGACACCAAAACACCATTGTGCTCCAAAACAGGAACAGGAAGTGACACAATACTGCAGTGAGAGCCAACACCAAGTGATCAACATCTCAAGTGACCAACCCACATTGGCTTCATCTTTCAGCTCTGGAGGATGATGATTGGCACTCCTAGACTGACAATTTTCTCAGTCTGTTGACAGATATCATCAGATTTGGACCTCTTTGGATACATTACTGTTTCTTCTGTGTTCCTGTTTTGTGTCCCAGGCAGCAAGGGTGTTCCTGTTGTCCTGCCAGTTCCTGATTCTAGTCCTAGAGGAGGATGGGACTGTGGTGGACTCTGAGGAATTCTTCCAGTCATTGCCCAACAACACACTACTGATGGTGCTGGAGAAGGGAGAAATGTGGACAGAGGGCAAGGTGAGAGCCAACGGATGAGAGCAGAGATTACATTCATCACTGCAGCTGAGTTTCTGTGTGCATCAATGGAGTGAGATGTCAATCTTCACTGAGCCCAGGAGGGAAGTACACATGCTGCAGCAGCATGAAGAACATACAGGAAACAGACAGGAAGGGGATAAGGAAATAATTGAGCACATTTTTCTCTAATCAGGGATTTAGTCTGTCAGATATCTGTGTAAAAATACAGTATTTATTTGCAAAATTAGCTTGAGTCAAAGTTTTTAGTTGCCCAAAACCAGGTAATTTTTTTAAAATAAAAAAGCCTTTTAACCAAATAAAAAAAATTCTGAGTCGATATGTTAAAAATTCTGATTTTTTAAAATGGTAAAACAAAGCCCAACATGTTCTTTTCTCCAGTTCTTTCAGCAGATGGCAGCACCTTTAAATTTCTAAGTGTTTGATGATGGCTGGAGGAGGCCTTCAGAGCTTCAGGTGCGGAGGCTCTGGATCAGATATAACAACATGTTGGATGTTTCAGATTATTCCATGCTTTCGTCAACCGAAGAGGAATGGGATCGTCAAACTGACCTTTGACCTCTACAAGCTACAGCCTAAAGACTTCCTGTGCTGCCTCACCATAAGGGGTACTCTGTATGAGATGTACACACTCTCCTATGACTTCAGATTCACCAGGATCAAAAATCTCCTTGAGTAAGCTGAGCTGCATAAGTATGAAAACATTAGCTTTATACAAAGTCTGAAAGCATGAATCATGATTTTTGTCTCTTTTCTAATATGAATACACAAGATGTGCTTTGGGTCACAGATTTACGCACAGGACGAGCAGACTGTGAATCATTAGGTGGACAAATTTCAACTGTGACCTAAAAATCATTCCCACTCCACCATTATGGAGAATCTTTCAATTCCCCAAGCTGTACTAAAAGTTGACAGGAAAAATGTTAAGCATAGCTGGACCCCCTTCCAAACCATCACAAACACTGGACCATAGTTAGTTTCAGGAACCTTTTCTTGAGTAACAGTGGAGGCCTGTTGTGGAGTGCCTGCAGATAAATGAATGTGACGCTTTGGCAGAAGTTGTGCTAGTGAGTTCTCCTGGTTCTCTTTTCAACTAGCTGGTCATTCCTGGTAGTTAGTTAGACTAATAACACTCAAACACAAACACAGAAATGTCCAAAACAAATGCAGACACATGCATGAAAATAAGGAGTGAGAAAAAGCACTAAAAAAACTTGAAGATTCAAGTTACTATCAAAGTCATCACATACCAAACAGTTGCAGTAACATTTAGGCAGAATATTTAGATCCGGAAGTGTCCACGGACCCTTTATAAATAATCTGAATCTCCAAATCCTTTTTAAAGGTTTACTTTCTTCTTATTTTGCAGATTTTCAAATAGAGATCAATTGATTTGAGACTGTACACGGGCATTAAAGTGGGCCAGAACAATCCAGAGTGGCCCTCTGGCACATTCTGTCATGGTCCTTGGTCCTTATTGTTTGTGTTTAGTTTTTGAATTGTGTTTACCTTTTCTGGATTTCTTTTGTTGTGTTATTGATCATGTTTTGATTTCTAGTTTCCCAGTGTGCTGTGTCTAGCCTGCATCTTTGTTTCTTTGTCTGACTTCCTGTTTTATTTTGATAGTCTTCTGGTTCTGTTTTACGTCCCCCTTGTCATTAGTAGTATTTGGTTCACCTGTGGTCCCAGCTGTTTCCACTCCCCTCATCAGCACTCTTGTATATTTAAGTCCCCCATTATTCTTTTGTTCATGTTGACTTCTGGTTTGGCTGCCCTAGATTAAGTTTTTGCTTCATGTTCTGCACTCAAGTAAAAGCTTTAATTTAAAATAGGGATTTTTGCCTTGTTTATCATGCACTGAGGGCCCCTGCCTTGCCTGTCACAGTGTTACATGACACTTTCAATTAATTCCTTTCTGCCAAATCTGATTTATGCATATAAACTGTGGAGGGAGTTCATGTTTCATGTGCTGCAGTCTGGGGTCTATTCCAGGAAGCAGGTTTAGCTCCAACTCTGTGTCTGTTAACCCTAAAATGAGTCAACTCTGAGTCAGCTACCATGGTAACAGACTCTGTGACCCTAACCTGGCAGGAGTACTCAGAGCATTTCTCTGACTCCTCCCCTCCTGCTGAGCCTGAACCACCTGTCTGACCCTCCTATTCAGTTCCTCCTTCATAAAGTGGCTGTCAGAGGAGTGAATTCATCTGCAGACGTTTATGTTTCTACAAGCACTGAAATCCCAGTTAGTTCCTTATTTTTGTCCATAACATGAAGCTTTTACACTCATCAACAGGCCGTAAGGGCGGAGGCAGTGATGATGTCACGGATTTATAATGAAGTAGCTGTCTGTTGTTTTTGACCTCTTTTATGGTCCCATTGAATTTTTTTAAAAGAATTGTTTGTTCTCATAATATTTTTGCCTTTTTTGGGGTATGATGAAGCCCACAATTTAAAAAATATCCCTGTGCCTGTTTTTTGCCAGCTTGGTCCCTCATAATGAGGCTGAAATGATTTAAAGACTTCCAAACTGAACTAAATGGATGTCACTCCGAAAGGACAGGTTACAATATTTGTGTGACTTGAGTTTGTTGATTGGCTTGAATTTGTTGTTAGCGTTTTTGCTTGAGTTACTTGGCTGTGTGAGTGTTTGGGTTTACTTATTTCCAAACCTTTGAGCGCTTGCATTGAAGCTATGGGATCACATGCTAAATCGGCTTCAGTGGATACAAAATCAGCAAACATGTGAAATGATGGATAGTCTCCATCGTTAGTTCTTCTTATTTTCATAGCTGTGCGATTCCATCTTGTAGTCAACCAATCTGGAAGTTTTAGCAAGAGTTTCTGGATTTCCATGCAGTCATTGAGAACCTCTTAACGCCCTTATGTGTGGCATCGCAGCTTCACAATTCTTTAAAAAGTCCGCAAATTCTCTCAAATCACTTCCATCCTTAGAGCTTATTTTAGGCCAACTATAAAGCTTGTCTCTAAAGCATTTTCCTATAATGAATAGGTCTCCAAAACGCCTTTCCAGCACTTTCCAGGCTGAGTCATATGCTTCATCTGTGCCCACTAGGAGAAATCCTTCAACTGCTCTTTTTGCAGGTCCACCGAGATACTTTCTGAGATAATAGAGTCTCTCATTCTTTGGAATGTTTTTTCTTTCTATCAGAGTTTCAAATGACAACTGCCAGTCTTTGAACTTTAAAGGGTCACCAGTGAACAATGTAGGTTCTGGAGTTGGAAGACGATTGGCACTTATTGCTTCTGCTAGGATACCCACTAGATCGGAATTTGGCTGTTGTTGAGTGACAACAATCGGACTTTGTGTGGTTTGAGGGATGTATGGTGGGCTTGATGCTTTGAGTGTCTGGCTTGTGGGGGCCTTAGATTGTTCACCTGGATTTTGTTGAGCTTGGTTTGTGACTATGGAAGTGTGTGGCACAGACCCAGGACTTGTAGAATCATGAACTTGGGTTATATTTAGAGCTTGAAAGGGAACATGTGCTGGAACAGGGATTGCTTGGATTTCCCTTCCTAATTTAATGCTGTGCAATAAACTCTGACTTTCAGAAATACTTTCAGCTTCATCGTAAACCTTTACTCGAGCCTTTGCAGCATTCAGTTTTTTAACTTCTTCCAAGCGTTTAATCGTTCTGCGTTGCTCTTCCATTGCTTGCTGCCTTTCGAAGTTCTCTCGTTCTAATTTTTGTAATTCAGCTGCTTCCCTTTCTTGCTCCTCCATTACTGCTAATATTTCTTGAGATGCAGCTGCTTCAGCCTTCTGCTTCCAATCTTTTGATTATTTTTGAGTGTGACTGAGATGCACTACTTTTAGATCTCCATGACCTTGACCTTGATTTAATACTTCCAGATCCTAAGCACGACCCAACATCAAGCCATGGCTCCTCCTCACCTCCTGCAAGGTCTCCCCGTAACTGGTTTTCCGCTCTTTTGGTAATAAATGCGGAAAGCGATGTACATGCATCTACCTTGCGCCTTTCCTCAGCATCCGGAGATTGTATTTGTCGTATTTGTTCATAAATGGTTTGTACATATTTGCAGGTGACATTTATATTGTTAACCAACTCATTTAATTCGCTCTCTGAAGCTTCCTTTCTTAATATTACTTTACTCAGTCTTGCTTCATATCTCCATTTTTCAAAAACAACTGCATACCTATGTTGGAGGCTTTTAAGTTTCTCTTCTTGAAGCTCTTTACCCTTTTCGGTTAGCGTCCTTACTCTTTCACTTTTACGAACAGTCTGTGGTTCTGAAATTTGCTCAGTATCATTTTCTTCCTCTTCAGTACATGATACAGCATAGTGGTCTTTATGATCTTTGTCAGTCATCTTGTAAGTCTGATTACATGCCACTGATAAACTATAATGCACTGACAAATTCCCCAAATTGTAACTTATATGACTTGAGTATTACATTGGAATTACTTTTACTGTGTACATTAGCTGTACTGAGCTTCACTTTACATTTGTACTTCAACTTAAAGACCTTTGTGAACTTCACACTTCGTTTGATCCTAAGCAAATGCACAAAACTTTCTTAAACAACAACACATCACTTTGAAGTCCAGTAGAAATTAAGCAACCTTTGACAAAGGTGTTATAGAAACTTACTGTGGTCCTTTAAACTTGACTTAACCCACTGCTTTTCTACTTTTAACACCGTCCTTTCTTAATTTCCACCTTACTTCGGTTACATAAGGTTGTTGCTGCTGTACTTGGCTGCTTGTGAGCGGTGCGCTTCGGAAGATGGCGCCGTCTCTTATCGCACCACGATACCGTCGCTCACTGCCGCCGCCGTCTCCTGACGAGCTTCTCACCGGCGCTGGCTGGGTGAGTTTTCACTGTCACTCCGAAATGACAACACTGGCACGGCTTCGTCAAGACGGGCGCTTTGCCTTGTTTATTAAACGCCGTGAAAACTAAAGACATAAACATAAAGGCTTTAGGCACTTTATCGGGTTACAAATAACACATGTACATTAAACATAAAGTTACCTCGTGGCCGCTTGCCACTTCGGAGGTCCTGGACGAATGTTCTTTATTTTTGTGCACTCTTTACAGTTAGCGAACTGAGCAGCCTGCTGCGGTTAGCTCTGTTCACATCCCTTCTCTACGCACATCTCACAGTCTCTCGTGGTCACACTCAAATCTTGCAATAACAGCGGTTCATCAAAAAGTTGTCCTTTGTGGTAAATCAATGCATTTTATACATAAACAAACATATTTACCACATCATTAACCACAACGATTTAAACCAAAATGTCTTAAAGGATAGAAATACACATCAATTTCCTATGCATGTATAATTTCAGCGACACTTACAATGGATTTAAAGTGACTGAAATCAACATTTTGAAAGTTCTGCTGTCTGAAATTAGAGTATAAATCTCACATATTTTCCATTGAAAATCACCTAAATCGGTGATCATCGGTGACAGCAGACATGATAACAGAAATTATATATTTTATAAGTAACTTTTATTGTCTATGATGATGACAGAGTGGGTCAGGCTGATTAAAGTGACTTGTCATGCTCCACATTGACACGTGTGATTGTCCATCCATCAGATTAAAATGGAGGCTCCACCCTTTATTTACCCATTCCCATGGTGAATCCTGGTGTCAGCGCTCCATTGATGATGGCTGTCTTTCTCATGCATTTGTAACTCAGGGTGAACATAGAGCTGATTGAACTGACTCTTCAAGAGGCAGTATAAAGATGTTATGGTTAGACAGGAACATGGGCTCGGAGAGAGAGAGAGAGAGTCCACACTCTTCCTGAGTCCCCACATGCGTATGTGTGTTTTTTCTGATTCTTTAATATATTAAATGTCTTACTTTTTTAATTAAAGTGTTTCAGGTGTCTTTCTTCACAAACAAACCCAATTACCTGTCGGTTTAGTGACCCCGACGTGATAAGGACTGATAACAGGTAATGACAGGTGATTTGTGAAGGAGGATGTTTGGCAAAAGAGGACGAAGGGGAATATTTTCTCCACGACTCACCTTGGGACTTTAACTCCTCAAAACACTCACAGTGAGGCCTCATAAAAAAGGTAAGAAAAAAACGGTTGTTTTTAAATAACCTAATTCTGCAAAATTGGACAATTGGACAAATTTTTGGTGAGTGAGGAAGAGGTCAGGTCACAAGAGAATAAATATTAGAGAATCTGTTAAATAAAGTTAAGTTTGCACATATTGAAGCATCAGAAAAACAAAAAAGGGTTGACATTAATATATATATATATATATATATATATATATATATATATATATATATTAACCATATTCAGGCCTATAAGAACGCTTTGTCTGCAACCAAGGCTGAGTGTTATGCTAATGTCCTTACATCTGCTGAAGCAAATTCTAAAATACTGTTCTCTACTTTGAATTCTATCCTCAAACCTCCTCAACTGCTGTTGTGTGATATGTATACTATTGAACATTGCAACAACTTTATACATTTCTTCAACTCTAAAATTGAACAGATTCACCAGCAATTAGCCTCTCAGAGCCATTCTGTATCTGCTTCATCCCAAACAGTCCCTTGTAACACACTATCTGTTACCTTTTCTAGTTTTTTGCTTCCATCCGCTAGTGAAATATCTGCTATTATTCAGAAATCGAAATCTTCCACCTGCCAACGAGATCCTCTGCCGACCTATCTGGTCAAAATCTGCTTATCACCTCTGTCCCCACTAATAACAAATATCATGCACCTCTCTCTTACAGTGCCTTGCAAAAGTATTCGGCCCCCTTGAACTTTTCGAACTTTTGCCACATTTCAGGCTTCAAACATAAAGATATAAAATTTTAATTTTTTGTGAAGAATCAACAAGTGGGACACAATCGTGAAGTGGAATGAAATTTATTGGATGTGTCAAACTTTTTTAACAAATAAAAAACAGAAAGCATTGCATCAATTTTCATTGTTATGCAGATGATACTCAGCTTTATCTATCCATGAAGCCAGATGACACACATCAATTAGTTAAACTGCAGGAATGTCTTAAAGACATAAAGGCCTGGATGACCTCTAATTTCCTGCTTCTAAATTCAGATAAAACTGAAGTTCTTGTACTCGGCCCCACAAATCTTAGAAACATGGTGTCAAACCAGATACTTACTCTGGATGGCATTACTTTGGCCTCCAGTAACACTGTGAGAACTCTTGGAGTCATTTTTGACCAGGATATGTCCTTCAATGCGCATATTAAACAAATATGTAGGACCGCTTTTTTACATTTGCGCAATATTTATAAAATTAGAAACATCCTTTCTCAGACTGATGCTGAAAAGTTAATCCATGCATTTATTACTTCTAGGCTGGACTACTGTAATTCATTATTATCAGGCTGTCCTAAAAGCTCCCTGAAAAGCCTTCAGCTGATCCAAAATGCTGCAGCTAGAGTACTGACAGGGACTAGAAAGAGAGAGCATATTTCTCCCATATTGGCTTCTCTTCATTGGCTCCCTGTTAAATCTAGAATAGAATTTAAAATTCTTCTCCTAACATACAAGGTCTTGAATAATCAGGCCCCATCTTATCTCAAAGACCTCATAGTACCGTATCACCCCAATAGAGCACTTCACTCTCAGACTGCTGGCTTACTTGTGGTTCCTAGGATACTTAAGAGTAGAATGGGAGGCAGAGCCTTCAGCTTTCAGGCCCCTCTTCTGTGGAACCAGCTCCCAGCTTGGATTCGGGAGACAGACACCCTCTCTATTTTCAAGATTAGGCTTAAAACTTTCCTTTTTGATCAAGCTTATAGTTAGGGCTGGATCAGATGACCCTGAACCACCCCTTAGTTATGCTGCTATAGGCCTAGGCTGCTGAGGGGGTGTCCCATAATGCACTGTTTCTTCTCATTCACCTTTATTTACTTGTTTATACTTCACTCTGTATTTAATCACTATTATTAATCTCTGCCTCTCTTCCACAGCATGTCTTTTGTCCTGTCTCTCTCCCCTCAGCCCCAACCGGTCGCAGCAGATGACTGCCCCTCCCTGAGCCTGGTTCTGCTGGAGGTTTCTTCCTGTTAAAAGGGAGTTTTTCCTTCCCACCGTTGCCAAGTGCTTGCTCATAGGGGGTCGTTTTGACTGTTGGGTTTTCTCTGTGTTATTGTAGGGTCTTTACCCACAATACAAAGCGCCTTGAGGCGACTGTTTGTAGTGGTTTGGTGCTGTATAAATAACATTGAATTGAATTGAATTGAATTGAATTGAATTGAATTGAATAGTTAAGACCAAGATAAAATCCTAGAACCCACACAGTTACCGGCCAAAAGCTTGTTTGAACAGATGGGTTTTTAAACGAGATTTAAACTTAATATAAGCTACCTTTACTAGGCAGCTTTTTAAATAATTTTATAATTGATAAAAGTGGAACTTCATGCAGAACTTCTAACAGGAGACTGAAAAAGGAGAAAGCTTAGATTGCTCAGTGCAGCACTACTTTAAAATAACTATTTATTTATTTACTTATTTATTAGATTCACAGAAATAAATTGATCAAAAGAATGTTTGATGATTTGCAGTGGAAAATGTGTGAAAGGTCATACTGACTAAAAATTTATCAATCTATTTCAGATTTTCCAAACTTGTTCCACCATTGGTTGCAACTTTGTTTTGGACAGTGAAAACACTTCAGCATGAAATGTTAACACAACATTTGTGAATCACAGAAGTCAAAGTTTTTGTAAAGAAAGCGCCACCGCCTGGTGACACTTGTGCTGGGAAGTAGATACGCCCAGAAAGGGGGGGCAGCTGGCTGTCAACCGGCTGGGAGCGGCAACTTTGAGTGGCTTCTACTGTAATTGTTTAAATAATCATACGGTAAAAATGGAATCTATTGATAGAAGAGCACCCTCACTTTATTCATTCTTTTTGTTTTTCCAACAACTTTTATTATTTTTTACAAGAAAATAGCCAACATGTAAACATTTCAAAAGAAGTATCAAAGATTCAAGTCTGGCATAACAAACAGAAAAAACAAAGCATAACATAAAACAAATAAAACAAACTCAGGAACAAAGCAAATATCTTCAGCAAAACAAACAAACAAACAAACAAATAGAATGAAATAAATAAAACTTTTTCAGGTAGCCTGTCGTTTCAACATTGCAGTGTGATATGCATCAATCCAGAACATCAGGGAGAACAAGTCTCCCTACATGATCATAGAAACGATCCCACACTGCACCCAATTTATTCTCTCTGCCCTTTAGACATAAATCTTACTTTCTCCAATTTGGTGAAGTAAAGCACTTCTCTGATCCAGTGGGTAAATGATGGTGGTGATGAAGATTTCCATTTTGCTAGAATTAGGCGTTGGGCCAATAAGCAGACAAAGGCTGCGAAAACTTCTTCCTCAGGAGACAGGTGTGTGTAAGGAGAGGGTACCCCAAATATTGCGATACTAGCAGCAGGCATAATGTGTTTTCCGGCAGTCTTAGTTAGCGAGTCAAATATCTCTCCCCAATATGATCTTAGGTTAGGACAAGACCACATCATGTGAGCATGGGTTGCAGGCGTCAGACCACAGCGGTCACAGGCGGGGTCCACATCTGGAAACAATTTTGACAGCCTAGCCTTCGTTAGGTGTGCACGATGTACTATTTTAAACTGAACAAATGCGTGCTTAGCACAAATAGAAGATTCATGCACTTTCTAAGCGCGTTACTCCACATATCGTCAGTCATCTGCTCATCTAGGTCCTCCTCCCACAGCCTCCTGAGGGGAGTCACCAGAGTCAGATCCATAGAGTAAATCTGAATATAAATGTATGAGATCATACCCTTCAAAGATGGGACTGGTCTAAAAAAAGAGTCTAAAGAAGAACCTGGGAGCTCAGCAGGAAAGCAAGGAAATCTGTTATTGACAAAGCTACGAATCTGCAGGTATCTAAAAAAGTGTTGCTTTGGGAGGGAAAATTTTTTGTATAATTGTTCAAAGGAAGCAAAGACATTATTTATATATAAATCAATAAATGATCTGATGCCTAAGTTGGACCAAACGGTGAAAGCACCATCTATTAGAGATGGGGAAAATATGTGGTTTGATGTTATTGGGGCCTGCAATGAATATGACTGAAGCCCAAAACAATGTCTGAATTGTTTCCAAATTTTCAAAGATGTCTTAACAATTATATTCTTCGTATACACTTTATTCATTCTTTTAATGGAGAATTCAGGTGGATCCGTTATAGAGCCTATGATCACCGATTTAGGTGATTTTCAGTGGAAAATATGTCGAAATTCATACTCTGAATTACAGACATCTTCACTCAAACATTCACATCATCTCCAGGATCCAGACATTTTCCTTCCACAGTATGTTCTTTGTCTAAAGCTTCATCCAGGTCAGTAACGACAGTAAATATTTCAGAGGAACTGACTGACTGACAGTCATCGCTGTCTCCGCCCTTACAGCCTGTTGACGAGTGTAAGAGTTTCATGTTCCGGACAAAAATAAGGAACTAATGTCTAACTGGGATTGCAGTGCTTGTAGAAACATAAATGTCTGTGGATGAATTTGCTTCTCAGAGCGCTTTGCGGTGTCTTAATGAATGAGGAAATGAATGGGAGTATCAGATAGGTGGTTCAGGCTCAGCAGGAGGGGAGGAGTCAGAGAAATGCTCTGAGTCTGTTGGATAAAACCTGCCAGTGAGCAGGTTAGGTTCACAGAGTGTGTTACCCCAGTAACTGACTCAGAGTTGCACTTAGCTCTCTTTCTGGAACAGAAAACCCGTTTTAATGACAAATCATTTAAAATGTATTTTTTCAAGCAGCACAACAAATACCAGCAAACACACAAACTGTCACTGCACAATTTCTGAGATATGTGTATGTTAGTGAGCAGCAGCTGTATTTCTCAGGGAGAGGAAAAAGTTGCTGAGAGACTCTGAAGACAGATTTAAGAAAGGAGAGAGATTAGTTCAAAGATGTAAAGACTGATCAGCAGTCTTTACATCTTTGATAAATTAAAAACTCACCATTCATATTGTAAAATATCTTGGAAATCAGATCTAATTATTTATATATCATATATAAATAAATTTGTGTAATTCAGAAGTTGCATGAAGATACGCTGCAGTTCAGTGAAGTGTCATGTGGGCTAAACTGCTTAGTTGGCCTGGTACAGAGTGGCTGTGTTGTTCATGGTCAGTGTTAGGCAGCATCAAGGGCAGACATCTTTTTAAACTTAATGTGATGATGCTGAATAGAGTTACTGAGTTTCACATTTACAGTAACTTTATACATTCTATTTTTCTGTTCAAAAACTTTATTGCCCCCCTTTAGGAAGGTTCCCTCAAAGAAATTAAAAATCTGGAAAGGGTATAGAGGTTAATAGAAATAAAAACTCATGTAACATTGCTTATGTTATTAAGTTCAGCTGGATAACGCTGTGTCTGTGTATCTCTGTCTTCAGCTCCCTGCTGCGTTGTGTCGCCTCTCTAAAAAGACTGGCCGGGCAGCTGCTGCTCTGCACATCCTCATCATAACCATAGTTCACCAGAGATGCCAGCTGTTGACATCACGTCTGTTTGTGTGAAAGCAGCTACTCCTTCCTGCTGAGGTGGGACTGACCGGAATCAAGGATTTCCTCTGTGTGAATAAAGATCATGTCTTAAATGTCTCTCTCTGTACTGTCCAAATATGGATCAGTTAGAATAGAGAATACAATAGAATGCCTTCATTGCCATTATACAGAATGTGCAATGAGATTGGAGTGGATTATGTGTTTCCATGGACACCTCAGAGGAAAATGTTACCATTCAGGTTACCATTTTTCATAATGTTTTTGATCTGATTGCAGATGTGATTGCTTTAAGATCATCTTTACTGATAGATGATGGCTCTCTGACAACCACAGCAGAGATGTTTCACTGATTTACTGTTAAAGGTCAGAGGTTCAGTCAGTTTCAAATTTAGCTGAAAACATGCAGGGCAGCTGTGTTTATGTTGAAAAACTGGGGGATCCAAGAGCATAATGTTGTATTGCTTTATATTCACAAGCATTCTCCTAAATACATTTCTACTGTGGGTCTATATTTAGTCACTAATCAGTGATTAAAGTATAAAAAATATTTTGACAGGGAAGGGGTCCTTCTGGTACCGAATGATTGCTAGTGCTAATACCAGCACTCGCTAGCAAACTGTGGTTATAGCAATCCCTTCTGGGAGTTGAAGTAGAGAAAAAATAATAGCTGAAATTCTCACCACAGCGGGCACAATACTTAAACACTGTAGAGAGCGGTGGAGGCATGGAAAAACATATCAGCGATGATCTGCTATGTTAAAGGGAATCCGTCGCAGCAACAGAGAACTTTTTTGAATCTGAGGTTTTTTTCTAACTCCTGATCCCCACTCCATTCCATTAGGTGGTGGTAATGCAGCTCTAAGCTGGTTTGGTCAACCGCCATTAAACCCACAAGAAGAAGATGATGTTGCTCATCATCATGCAGCTAATGCGGGTGAAATTATACTTAATGGATCAGATTGCTTTTTTTAATTCCTTCCCGATATCCGATCCAGTAATTTAGATCAGAATTGTCCCGATACTGAATATTGGATCAGCGCATCCCCAATTTATGAGGTGTGCTTTGAAGACAGGGAGAGAATCAATATTACAGATGTCAGGTGGGAGAGAGTTCCACAGTCAGGGAGCAGAGCAAGAGAAAGCTCTTTTCCCCATGGTGCTGAGGCGGGCAGGGGGTACAGTAAGGCTGATGGAAGAAGAAGGAGGAGGAGGAGGTGATGAGAAGAAGATCAAATAGATAGGGAGGGGCCAGGTTGTGGATGGCTTTGAATATATTCACAAGAATTTTGAACTGACTTCGGAATTGAACTGGGAGCCAGTGCAGTTGCTGTAGGATTGGGGTGATGTGGTGAAATGAGGGGGTTTTAGTGATAATACGAGCAGCTGAATTTTGAACCATTTGAAGCTTATGAAGGGATTTGAAAGGGAGGCCAAATAGAAGAGAATTACAGTAATCAGTAATATTATTGATATGGGAATGGCAAGCTGCAGTGCTGTCGAGGATGACACCAGACTCTTAAACTGAGGGGAGGGAAAAACTGAGGGGCTGTGAATTGTGAGGGAGAAACTGTTGATGTTCGGTAGAATGGATTTTTATTTTTAAACCTTTATTTTATGAGGTAAAATTTTTGCGAACCAGTTCTCATTTACAAACATGACCTGGCCAAGAGGCCCCAATAAAATCAGGTCCACTACACATAGATACACATAAACATAAACATATAAACAGGTGGCAAAAGTACTGACATTCTGTACTTAAGTAGAAGTACAAGTACTTGTGTTGAAAACTACTCTGGTAAAAGTCGAAGTACTGGTTCAACTTCTGTACTCAAGTAAAAGTAAAAAAGTACAGGGTCTGAAATGTACTCAAAGTAAAAAAGTAAAAGTGCCAGAGTTCTTTGGAGGACATTTCTACCAGCTATTTTTCTGTAAAGCTAACTGAACCTCATTATATATTATTGTAATGATATAAAATTATATGAAACAAGAACACAAATATTATTCCAATCTAAATTTTAATCCTAATGAATACACTCAGCTTGAATCTGTTATGTAGGACACTAACTGTGAAAGGGGAGAGCATGGTGGCGCAGTGGTTAGCACTGCTGCCTCACAGTTAGATTAATATCTAGAAGGTCTGGTTCGATTCCACCTTGGTCCAGGCCTCTCTATTTCTGTGTGGAGTGTGCATGTTCTCCCCATGGATTTCCTCCAGGTACTCCAGTACCTCCCACAGTCCAAAGATATGCATATACTAGGGTTAGCCCATAGGTGTGAATGTGAGGTTGTCTCTCTGTGTTGGCCCTGCCTCTCACCCTATGTCAGCTGGGATAGGCTCCAGCAACCCTGACCAGGATAAGCTGAAGTGAATGGAGAGGGAATTTAAACACAGCTCTAGTTTCTGTGTCCTCCATAGTAGAGGGTGGCTGTGCCTCCACCTAAACACCAACATGAGGATACTCAGTCAGGATACTCCAGTGGGACTCAGAAGGTGGAGTAAATGATGTTGGTGTGCAGGCTGTAATCAGCTGACCTGCTGCTGCTCTCTCCTTCATCTTTCTCCATCTGAGTGAAGTTATCGCTCATTTTTCTGCTCTCCCTGGAAATGCAGGAGCTGTTCTTTTAGCTAACAGACACACTGTGTGACAAACTGCACACACTTTGTGTGCTTTTGTTGAGCTTTTAGAAACGTTGCATTTACCTGCCTCACGTTACTCCCTTTATGCTTGCTCCTCTTCTGTAGTGCTAGCTAAATGCTGAAGTACGGCGAGCACAAGTTATGGACATCTGCTCTCAGTCGGGTCAAGTGTAACCCCTGATTATAGTGCTATAAATTATACATTAATTATACGGTTCTGCCTCTTTAATGTCTTTGGATAAGATAAGCCCCGGAGATGGAGGATACACCAGTACGACTGTCTCTTAAATGTTATTATTCCTCTGTTTAGGCTCAGACCGTTTGAAAAGAAAGTACTGATACCTGTGTAAAAATGTAGGGAGAAAAGTAAAAAGTAGTCAGAAAAATAAATACTCAAGTAAAGTACATATACCGGAAAAATCTACTTAAGTACAGTAACGAAGTATTTGTACCTCGTTACTTCCCACCTCTGCATATAAACATACCAAAAATCAATCAATCAATTCATAAATAAATAAATCTGATATTAACATGGAGCACGCATGTAAATCATGACAACTGGATAAAAACAGGAATCAGGAGAAGAATATGGGAGTTAGCATAAAGGGGAGAGAGGGGGCACTAACGTGTGTGTGTGTGTGTGTGTGTGATTGTACGCATGTATGAATATATATATATATATATATATATATATATATATATATATATATATATATATATATATACATACATTAGTGCGACCTGGGGTGATCAGCATGAGCAATAGTTAAATGTGATCTGTTGAATTTTATGGTTGAAAGTAGTAAAAGATGTTAAAGTGTCAAGTTTTAGGGGGCTTTGTAAAGTGTTCCAGTCATTTGCTGCTGCAAAGCGAATGGAGTTGCAGACCAAAAACAGTAGAGGGATTGGGAATGGTGAGCTTGATGTAGTCAGTTGACCTTCTGTTATATTGGTCTACATGAAGAAGAGATGACAGATAAGGTGGTGTCTTAGATCGAGTGAAAACAGTAAAGGAGTCGCTGGGTATGAAGGGAGGACCAGCCCACCAATTTATAGAGGTCACAGTGATGAGTGTGGAAAGGTGCATTAGTGGCAAAGTGGACGGTTGAGTCATGAAGTGTCCAGTGCTTGATGCCATTTTGTAGATGATGTCGCCATAGTCCAGAATTGGGAGTATTGTCATCTTGACAAGAGCGTGCTTGGCAGCATGAGTGAAGGAGGCTTTATTGCAGAAGAGGAAACCTAATCTGGTTTTGACTTTTGTCTGAAGATTATTGATGTGTGTAGGACATAGATCAATCCAGCCAGATGCCTAGGTATTTGTAAGCTTTAACATACTCCAAAGCTGTGCCATTGGCACAGCTAATCTAGGGGGGATTGGAGGCCTCATGTTTTTGACCAAAGATAATGCATTTAGTCTTACTGGTGTTAAGGCAGAGATGGAGGTTGTGAAAGGACTGCTCTACAGAAGTGAGGCTGAGTTGAAGTGTAGATACTGGAGAATGTAGTGAAGGTCCAGTTGAATATAGGAGGCTGTCATCAGCATTAAGATGAATTTTGGAACTGCCAGCAGCTTTGGCTACATCATTAATGTAGATGGAAGTGCCCCAAGATGGAGCCCTGAGGCACACTTTTGGAGATGGTTAAGGGTTCTGACAAGATGTTTTCTGTTTTTAGCTGCTGGACATGGTCAGCTAGATAGCTGGAAAACCAGTCACAGCAGGTGGTGGACAGACCAATGCTGGAAAGTCAATCTAAGAGGATCCTAT
>JAMQGT020013933.1:0-67500 GCA_024447675.2 Pterophyllum scalare
AGCTCCCAGCTTGGATTCAGGAGACAGACACCCTCTCTATTTTCAAAATTAGGCTTAAAACTTTCCTTTTTGATCAAGCTTATAGTTAGGGCTGGATCAGGTGACCCTGAACCCTCCCTTAGTTATGCTGCTATAGGCCTAGGCTGCTGAGGGGGGTCCCATAATGCACTGTTTCTTCTCATTCACCTTTATTTACTTGTTTATACTTCACTCTGTATTTAATCATTATTATTAATCTCTGGCTCTCTTCCACAGCATGTCTTTTGTCCTGTCTCTCTCCACTCAGCCCCAACCGGTTGCAGCAGATGACTGCCCCTCCCTGAGCCTGGTTCTGCTGGAGGTTTCTTCCTGTTAAAAGGGAGTTTTTCCTTCCCACCGTCGCCAAGTGCTTGCTCATAGGGGGTCGTTTTGACTGTTGGGTTTTCTCTATGTTATTGTAGGGTCTTTACCCACAATGCAAAGTGCCTTGAGGCGACTGTTGTGATTTGGCGCTATATAAATAAAACTGAATTGAACTGAATTTACCTGGTAAATGTTTGAGAACCAGTTCTCATTTACAAACAGTAAACAGTTTCTGCTGTTTGTATAGGTGCATGGGTGGGCCTGGTGGAAAAAACTGCTTTGGTGGCAGATTTGATAAGAGCCTGGAATGAAAGTGTGGAGTCCAGGATGACACCCAGGTTTTGAACTTCTGGGAATGGTGAGATGGGCGAACTGTCAATGTCAATGAGCAGGTCTGTGGGTCTTTGGGGGCCACAACCAAGAGCTCTGTTTTATGATGAGCTTGAGTAGGTTTAAATGACATCCATGTAATGAATTTCCTGCAAACAGTTGACAAGTGATTGTGGGGGGAACTGTGTGCAGGGCACGCAATGGTTAACTGGCTCAGGGGTGGAGCAGGAGCCTCCCATGGTGACAAACTGTGTTTGGTTGGAGAGGTAGGACTGAAACAAGGAGAGTACGATAGGCCGAGACAGTTGGATAGACCAGAAAAAAGGATGGTGTGAGATAAAGTGTCAATGGCTGCAGAAAGGGCCGGGAGGATATTGTGGTCGGTAATTGTTAAGGTTGTCAGGGTCTAGATCTGAGGCCAAATGGGCTGCTACCAGGTTGTTCAGGGCTAATGTACTGACAGTACTGATGTTACTGTATGTGAAGATACGTTTGGTGCACAACCTAGGCAGAGGAACAGGAACAGAAAAGCAGACAGCAATGTGGTCAGAGACTGCAAGGTCTAAGCACCTCAGATTGGAAGGAGTTGTGCGTTTTTCAAGGAGGGCCAGATCCCCGGTAAGGGTGCTGGAAAGGAGGGCCCATCCATTGATCGAACCTTGGATTGAAGAGGAACAATGTGGTTTTCGTCCTGGTTGCAGAATGCTGGACCAGCTCTTCATCCTCTTGAGGATATTCAAGTGTGCGTGGGAGTCCACATGTGTTTTGTAGACTTAGAGAAGGCATTTGACTGCGCTCCTCATGGTATGCTGTTGAGGGTGCTGTGGGAGTATGGGGTGTCTGGCCCATTGTTGTGGGCCATTCACTCCCTGTACAACTGCAGCGATAAGTCGGACTCGTTTCCTGTGGGTGTTGGACTTCGTCAGGGCTGCCCTTTGTCACCGATTCTGAAGCTATTGATTTACAGGTCAACCTACGTCCCTACCCTCACCTGTGGTCATGAGCTTTGGGTAGAGACCGAAAGAATAAGACCGCGACGACAAGCAGCAGAAATGAGCTTCCTCTGAGGGGGTGGCTGGCCTCTCCCTTACAGACAGGATGAGGAGTGCAGCCATTTGGGAGGGGCTCAAAGTAGAGCCACTGCTCCTCCACATCGAGAGGAGCCAGTTGAGGAGGTTCGAGCATCTGACTAAGATGCCTCCTGGGTGCCTTTTGGGTGAGATGTTCTGGGCATGTCCTACTGGGAGGAGCCCCCGGGGTAGACCCAGGACATGCTGGAAAGCTCTTATCTCTCGGCTGGCCTGCGAATGCCCCGGATGAACTGGAGGAGGTGGCTGGGGAGAGGGAGGTCTGGGCTTGTCTAGTAAGGCTGCTTCCCCCGTGACACAGCACTTCTGTTATTGTGGATGAATAACAGAAGTAGAAACACTGATATATATTGGTGATAAAGAATGATGATATGATAATAAGTGATAAAGTATATGTCACAGTGCAGATTTAAATCTGTAGAAGATGTCTATTTCAGGAAGTATTTTTACATGGTTTACTGAGGGATTCATCTCCATCTCCTGTGTTCTTGCTGTCAGGTGGCTCCTTGAGGTCCTCTGTAAACATCTCACAGAGAGATATGCAGGATACATACATAGAGTTCCTTCTTTTTGTGGATCACAGCCAGTTTAACCTGTTGTGATAAGGTGGACAGCTACAAATAACAGGCATAGTCTAAAAGGTAAATCAGCTGAAGGTCGTCAGTTTGAATCCAGGTTCAGAGGCTAAAAAAATGTTATTTCTTGACTTTGGAATGGGTGGTCAGCGAAGAATGTTAGGCATAGAGTGAAATGGAGGCATATGAGCCACTGTAGCAACCCTTAATTGTAGCAACCAAAAGAAGATGTATCACCACCATTAAATTGGAATAAGAAATGCATTTTACAAGTACAAATAGTGCACTCTGTCGTACTGTTTGTTAGCCAGGATTCATAAATGCAGACATTTACCTTTTAACAAACATTAAGGACTTGTGCTGCTGCTCTCACACTGGCATGAGTGATGGGCAGGTACAGCTTCAGATTTAATATTGAATTTGTTAGCTTGTAACTCCAGTTAACACAACTAAACTTACTGGGAGCACCAACAGCTGGTGGGCACAAAGGGGCGTAAGCAGCCGCCAGCTACAGTGTTAACCCGAACGGTGAAGCTGAAGGTCCGGGGAATTATTATTTATTAATTATTAATTATTT
Source organism: Pterophyllum scalare (assembly GCA_024447675.2). Classification (NCBI taxonomy): domain Eukaryota; kingdom Metazoa; phylum Chordata; class Actinopteri; order Cichliformes; family Cichlidae; genus Pterophyllum; species Pterophyllum scalare. The sequence goes on from JAMQGT020013933.1 coordinate 2,913, forward strand.
ATCTTTCTCACGTGTGATGGGCGGGGAGCGTTGCCTGAAGGTGTCTGCTGGGTTACTGGTCGGCTGCTCTAACTGGGATGCTTTGTCTCGCCCATGGGGCCCATTTCTAGCTGCCCAATCAAATACAGCAGCCTGGGCTTTCCTTTCAGCTTTTAAATATGGAACATCTTGAGTTGTAAAGCTCTTAGCTGAATATAGTGGAGCAAACAGTAACCTACACATAGATTCAGACAAGATATCCCTCATGTTTGCGTTGCAGTGCGGTGCATGTAATTAGGTACGCTGTACTGCGTCGCGGTGATGTAGTTCCGTTACTCCTTTCGATTTTAATCTGAGTAAATGTTGTGAGTGCTTCACCGAACAGGGACTGACGTTAACCTCGGAGCTTCCGTTTTATTACAGCTAGAATTTAAATTGAGTTTGCTTTCTCTCAGCGAGCCGCAGCAGCAGGTTGTTGAGTCACTTCCTGCACTTACGTTTCCTCGACTGCTGCTGCGGCTGCGCTGCCGGTCATAGGACAATCAATAGCGATCAATAAGATTGATCTGCTGTGACTGCATGGATTGCAGTGCCGAAGTGTTTTTAATATTTCAGAGCGATTTCACTGACTGAGGTAAGAAAACTAATCGCTGAACTGTGGACAGTGGAAAATGAAAGTAAAGCAGCCCCGGTGTTCAGAAGAGGAACCTGGAGTTCAAAACTTATCAGATCATAAACGTGTTAAATGTGCGATTGGCGATCAAAGCTGTTTGAGATGCGTATTGCAGTTAAATGGTCTCCGGAGCATTTATTTGAGCTGAAACGAGAAGAAAGGCACAGCATCGGGGATTCCCCTCAGCCATGAGCAAGTTCAGACAGCACGGAGCTCCGGCTCTCATTTCATTTCATTACACTGCTAATTATTCTGGTTCTTGAGGCTTTGCAACACAATAGCTGCAGATCACAACTCCATCATTAGTAGGTGCTGCGTATGGAGTCCCAGTGTACGCTATCACTGTGAGTGGACACCAGGGACACGCAATGTTCACCGCCGTGTTCTTTTGACGATAATGGGATGATTGATGAGAAACACTTTACGCTTACTTATTATGTTCCAGTGCACTGTAGAGGCTGGATTTGTTATTAAAGCTCTGCCTTTAGGTTTTCATATGGATAATAGGCGACAAAGCGTGCTGTGGGGACCATATTTCTGCACTTAGCTGTATTTGGTTGCCTATTATGTAGAAGGAGTGTCGCTGTGGATCTGCTGCCAGGAAGCTTTACACAGCAGCCGTTTGTGTTGTTGCTTTCAATAAACTTTGGAAAAGAAAGAAAGAAAGCAGTGACTGGACAAAGCGCAAAAAACATGTACCGGCTGGCTTGTCCGCGGCTCAGAAATGACAGCTCACAGCGCGTCATACCCGCACAGCGCACAAGAGAGGTGAAGAAGAGAGCGCAGGCAGGGTGGAGTGGGTGGAGATGAGTGTCGGGGGTGATTTGTGACAGAAGGAGAGCAGCGAAAGTGAAAGGAAAGATTTACAAGACGGTAGTGAGACCTGATGTTGAGTTTGGAGACAAAGTTAGAGAGGCAAGGCTGCCATGGTTTGAGTGATATTACAGAAAGCCTCTTCAATATGGAACTGCCAGGCAGGACGAAAACAGGAGGAACACAGAAGATTGATGGCTGTAGTGAAGGAGGAGATGCAGAGGGCTGGTGTGACAGAGGAGGATAATAGGGATAAGGTAAGATAGAGGCAGATGATTCGCTGTGGTGACCTCTGAATATAGCAGCCAAAAGAAGAAGATTTGTAATAAAATATGGAAATTAATTAGTTTCAAAGCCATTTTCCTAAATTCATTTTGATGGTACAAACTTAACCAAGAACTAAAAAGTTAACATACAGTGTGAGATTCATCTGCAGCTGCACCCACAGTGCAGCACAGAATGACTTCAGAAAGGTGCAAAAATGATGACAGCATGAAGAATGCCTCTGTACGAAACATAAAGAAAAACTCAAACTCCAAAGTCCGATAAACTTCAGCTTCAGTGCAGCAGCTTAACAACACCTACATGTGGTGGATAACATCAGGATGCGGCTGGATTTGGACTTTGCAGGGATCAAAGCTCAAATCCAGCCGCATCCTGATGTTATCCACCACATGATGCTGGTTCTCTGTCGGAGCTGCTCAGAGAGCTAGCTTGGTTAGATACTCATTAATTAGACTTGTGCGCTGGGTCTTTGCGGGGCTGTACACAACCTAAGTAAGTGGCCGATGCTGTTGCCACTTTTGTGCTTGTGTCATGGTCCCGTGCTGTGCCCAGCCCTTTGTGTTTGTTATTTAATGTACTGTTTCCTTTGTTTAGCTCCTGGCTTATGTTTAGGTGGTGCTGGTATATTGTCTTTGTGCTTTATGTTTAACCTCTGTCCTCGTGTCAAGTTTTTGTGTCTGAGTCTGGGTCCGTCTTCCACTTCCTGTTTTATTTTGGTAGTGTCTTGTTTCTTGTGCAGTATGTTTAGTTTTCCTTCCTGTGTCTCCCTCCCAGGTGTTCCTCATTGCCTCCTCACCTAGCGTGTATATATTGTCTGTGATCTAGTGAGTTCTTTGTCAGGTCGTTGGTTATATGAGCAGACACACACAGTGAGGCGCCGTGTGGCGCTCCCAGCTAAATCTGCTAGAGCAGAAGAAATGCTTTCAGATCAGTCCACGAGGATTTTAGATATACTGACGAGCATGAAAACGAAGGACATTTTATCTCATTTCAGTTAATTTTAGCTAGTTTTGTAAAGAGAATATGGTTTAAGTTAGTTATTTTAGTTTTTGTTATATGGTTCATTTTTGTTAACAATAATAACCTTGATTATGGTCAAAAGACACAAAACATTCAAAAAAGGCACAAAATGCCTCATAAGTAAATAAAATTTAAAAATCCACAAAATAATGACAAACATATTAAAGAAGGTCCTTTTAGATGCCCCGGGGAGCCGTGTCTGATAGACTATCAGTATGCAGTTATTTAATTCTCATTTGATATGTGGAAACCAAGGCCTACAGAACAGTGCTAGGCTGAACAGCTGATAATACACTCCAGGAAACCAAGCCCAAAAATTGTAGTATGGTGTAGAACATCCTGTTACCTCATGAAAGACACTTGGAAAAGTTTTCTGTTGTACATCTGACTGTGTTACTTGACTTATAATATGCTCAGATTATTATTGTTTGCCTAGTGATACCAAAAATATTTAGTGTTGCACAGCTTTAATCACCTGTACAAACTCTTTATTCTTGCCTCCAGCAAGCTCATGGCAACAGAAAATACAACTCAGGGAGTATCCCAGGAGGAGTCCGGTTTTCCCTCCGAGGACTACTCGGTGAGGTCTGAAGAGTCGAGGCTGGGATCTGAGGAGTCCATAAGGAGGTTGTCGGGCCCCATGGTCTCCTGGGAGTCAGAGATGGCTTCTATCCACCACAACTTAAAGTTTGTGTTGAAGCTGAAGGAGGAGTTTGTTTGTCCCATTTGCAAAGGGGTGGTGCTCAATCCCCAGCAAAACTCCTGTGGGCACATCTACTGCTTCCACTGTCTCCAAGGACTATTGTAAGACCTAGTCCACATTGAGATGCACAGTCCACCTAAAACACATTCATATTGATGAAGTGCATGTTAAAATTTTGACAGATTCTCCCTTTAAACACACTGGTCTTACAGTCCACCTTAAAACAAGTTCATAATCTCATCTTAAGACATGCTCCTGCTGACACGGTCTGTCTTAAAACACACCCTTTAAACGGACCTCTTTAAAAGACCGACCTCTTTAGACTGCAGCATCTCTGCGTGACCTTCATTGTGCTTGATTTTGCAGGGAGAGTTCGTCACCTTCCAGCCCAGTTTGCCCAGTGGACAGAACTGTGATCACACCAGCTGAGGTGAGACGGTAGGCAGCTGTAGTTTGTTACTCAGACTCAACCCCTTCACACAATTGTGTACATTACTTTCTACAGTTATATATTGTACTATAATATTAATTTACTGACATCTCCTACCTAAAAGGATTATGCAGGCAGGAGATGATTTTTTTTTTTCACCAAAATTCCTGTATCATGACCAAAGGGGTTAAACCTGCAGGAAATGATTTTCAGCTTGAACAGAAAAACTAGAGGTATACTGATTGTAATTTTCTTGTCTGATTTCAATTTCTGAAAACGATAACTGACAACATATATAAACAAAAATGAATTTTCTTCAATACAAAATTTTATTTCCATCCATCCATCCATCTATCTTCTTCCACTTATGTGGGGCCAGGTTGTCGGGGCAGGTGGGTTTATTCAACGTGCAGGCTTTGGATAACAAAATGGACCTGCTTTGACTCAGACATGGTCAGCGAGAAATGCAGAGCTTCAGTTATTTTGTCCTGACAGGAACATGGCTTAACACCAGCATGCCGGACTGTGGCTTTGAACTTGATGGGCGTCTGCTTTTCCGCTTGGACAAAGACCAGCGGCTCACCATTAAAACCAGTGGAGGAGGCCTCTGCATATATGCAGAGGACTGGTGCACAGACTGGTGTTTGGTAGTGAGCAGACGCTGCCCTGACATGGCAGAACATTTAGGGATCATTCACAATTATCAACATTTTCCAGAGTGTACAAACCTTACGACAGGGGGGATGGGGTTAACACCCAATGTACGCTTTCCAAATAGTTAGAAAATGTCAGTCAGAATTATGTAATCTGAGCACTGCCGCCTGACTGCCAATGCCCGAGGCATCCACTCTCGTTCACTTGTACACCACTGCACCATTGTGTGGTCTGCAGCGAAATGGCCTTCGGTCTGGCCGATTAGTTAAAGGCCTCTTTGAATTCTCTAAAAGACCATCATCGATTCACAAAAAGACTCTACTGATGATATTAGACAGGAACAAGCTACGAGTGCCGCGCACCAGGTGTGATAAGCAGCTTTGGCTGCTTTCCACACCTTTCCAAATTCAACAAGGAAGTGGAAGCATTGTTCCAAAAATGGGAACCATACGCAGTAAACCACAGAAAACAATGATGGATTTTAATCAGAAGGTATGTACATTAATTCTACATGTTCCTGGCATGTTTTCATGGTAAATGGACCAGTTCTTATATAGCATTTTCTACTCTGACTGAGCACTCAAAGCACTTATAAAAACTTACATGGTATGCTGGCCCGTATATTTGTGGTGATTGGCGGCCGGCGCTGTTGCCAACTTTTGTATAAGCAAACTCACTGTCAGCTGTCTCAAAAGTCGCTAGAAGTCGCTAAAGGACGAACCGAGGTGCAGGGGGGTGGGGTGTCCCCCTCAGTGCTGAAGCGAGGTCCAGGCGATGCCATAGTGTATGAAGGGGGGCAGTACGAGCGCTGTATGTAAACAGCACAACGACAGCTGAGTTTTCAGGTGCCAAAAGTGATTTCTGATTTTTTTCTTTTTAAAATTTATTATCTTTGCTTATATCGGTACATAGACTGTGGTTCACAGGATTAATGAAGGGCTTATATATAAAATGAAGAAAGGACTTGTTTGCAAATATATTTGTGAATCTGTATTATTGTATCTACATTATAATCAATCCAGTCCTTTTTGGCTACCTTTATAGAACTGTAATGTTATATTTGTTGCAATTTCTGCAGCCCTCTTGGCCAGATGTCTATTGAAAAAAGGCATATTTTACCTTACTCATTATTAAAGAATATATGAAAGTCACTTTGCCAAGAAGTGATTGCAGCTTCTACCTTGTGACAGGAGTTTGTTTCTCGCTCAGAATGACGTAAAATCATTCATGAGAGATGATGTTTGACACATGTTTCACAGATTTTAGGCCAAAAATTAATCTACAGTCATTTAAATGCAACCAATCTTTTTTTGGCAAATTAATTTCAGTTAAATTTTATTCATACAGTGCCAAATCACAACAGTTGCCTCAAGTCACTTTATATTGTAAGGTAAAATTGTTGCGACACCGCTGTGTAAACTGAAGGAAACTCAAAAGACAACTTTATTGCTGGAGTGTTCCACAATGAAAAAACAAACACAACGTAAAAGAACTGGCAGGACGTCAGTCAAAAATAACAAAGCCTTCTGCGAGTACTCCACACGACATGAGGGAAGACACTACAAAGAGCAGCAGGAAACGCAGGAAATAAATACACATGAAGCGAAAAGGAAAGTGAAACCAGCCGGGGAGGACAGGTGATCAGAATACACTAATGAGGTAAGGGGAAACATAACTGAATACAAAGGTCACCATGTAAGGTTTACCAAAATAAAACAGGAAGTAACTTAACAGACCTACACATGTGAACTAGAACTAGATATTGACAGAACTGAGGGAACAAAGGAGGAAAAAGATAACTTAAATCATACACAGGGGAGAACCCCCCCCAAATAACCCAAAAACACAACAATCCTGGGTCCATGACCCAGGGACTATGACAAAAATAAGGTACAATAATTACAGAAAAATCCCAACATTCAAAATGACTCCCTATGATCAAGTACTTGGTGAAAGTAGGATTAAAAAACTCCCTTTTAACAGGAAGAAGGCTCTGGCAGAACCAGGCTCAGAGAGGGGCAGTCATCTGCCATAACCAGTTGGGGCTGAGGGGAGAAACACGACAAAAGACATGCTGTGGAAGACAGACAGAGATTAATAATAACTAATGATTAAATACAGAGTGGGGTATAAACAGAGTAAGAAGAGGTGAATGAAAAGAAACACTCAGTGCATTATGGGAACCCCCCAGCAGCCTAGGCCTATAGCAGCATAACTAAGGGAGGGTTCAGGGTCATCTGATCCAGCCCTAACTATAAGCTTGATCACTTTTAACTTTATCAAGAAGGAAAGTTTTAAGCCTAATCTTAACAGTAGAGAGGGTGTCTGTCCAGCCTAGAAGTAATAAATGCATGAATTAGCTTTTCAACATCACTCTGAGACAGGATGTTTCTAATCTTAGAAATATTGCGCAAATGCGAAGGCGCGGTCCTACATATTTGTTTAATATGTGCACTGAAGGACATATCCTGGTCAAAAATGACTCCAAGATTTCTCACAGTGTTACTGGAGGCCAAAGTAATGACTTTTAAATTTTAAGAAGAGGAATAAGCTGCTGGGAATTGTAAAGGTGTGCAGAAAAATTGCTGGCACAACCCTGAGCAACCTCAAAGACTTGCATAAGATAAGGTCAGTGAAAAAGGCCAGACTAGTCCTGGCAGATTCAGACCACCCACTGCCCCAGGAGTTTAGGTCGCTTCCTTCTGGATGCAGATATCGGGGGCCTAGATTTAGGACCAATAGACTGAAGGAATCTTTTGTCCCATTAGCGATTAGGTTTTTAAGTGATCTGTTGTGATTTTATGTATGGTGTCATGGCATAACTGTTTTTATGTTTCTTTTGTGCTACTGGCTGTGGAAATAATTGCACTTTGGGGACAATAAAGATTTTTGAATAGAATTGAACTGTATCCAGAGTAGATATTAGTGTTTTGATCTGTGGGACCAAGCACAAGAACTTCAGTTTCATCTGAGTTTAGAAGCAAGAAATTAGAGGTCATCCCTGCCTTTATGTCTGTAAAAAATTCCTGCAGGTTAACTAATTGATGTGTTTCATCTGGTTTCATGGACACATAAAGCATAACAATGAAAATGTATGCAATGCTTTCTAATAATACTGCCTAAGGGAAGCATGTATAATGTAAATAAAATTGGACCTAGCACAGAACCCTGTGGAACTCCATAATTAACCTTAGTGTGTGAAGACGACTCCCCATTTACATGAACAAATTGGAGTCTATTAGATAAATATGATTCAAACCACTGCAGTGCAGTACCTTTAATACCTATGGCATGCTCTAATCTCTGTAATAAAATGTTATGGTCAACAGTATCAAAGCTGCACTGAGGTCCAACAGGACAAGCACAGAGACGAGTCCACTGTCAGAGGCTGTAAGAAGATCATTTGTAACCTTCACTAATGCTGTTTCTGTACTGTGATGAATTCTGAAACCTGACTGAAACTCTTCAAATACCAGAAATCACTTTTTAGCACAACACCAGCATATCTCCTAAATTCTGCAAAAGTCGCTACATTTTTTGCTAGTCGCTTTTTGGAGAAAAAAAAGTTGCTAGAGGGGTCTGAAAGGCCTAGTGACAAAGTCACTAAGTTGGCAACACTGGCGGCCGTTGTTGCTAAAAACTGATTGCCGCTTCTACCATGTGACAGGAATGTTCTTTATGACTCAAAATGAATTGATATCATTCATGAGAAACAATGTTTGAGATATGCTGAACAGATTATAGGTCAGCGAGTCATTTATAACACTTTTTGGCGCAAGACCGGCTATTCAGATGACAAATTGCTCCACTGCCACTGTGTACAGTGTGGCAGCATGTACATTTTGCATTCATGCAGTGCATTATGTATTCAAATTATAATTCAAATCAGTTTATTGTGCCCTATAAATTCTAATATGTAGGTATAGTGGTTTATTATGGGGTGTACCCTGCCTCTCGCCCTATGACAGCTGGAATAGGCTCCAGCCCTCCCGCGGCCCTGAAAAGGATAAGTGGAAGAGAATGGATGGAAAGATTTTTATTAGTGCAACAATACAATGTTTTTATAGATAGGAATGATTATATTTGATACCAAGATTTCTAGAATTTTTCAACACCAGGGTGTGTTTTTAATACTTCCTATTACATTAGAATACCAAAGAACCAGGTGAAATTAAATGTCATGAACAAAGATCAACATTTTCTTTGTGCACGTTTGGGCGGGGGGTCTGAAAAAGAGTAGTCTTTGTACACTTTGGAAAATGTTGATAATTGTGAATGACCCCTTATTACTACACTTTTACTATACCCCTATTACCTAGGGGTGGCTGTAGCTCAGGAGGTAGAGCAGATCACCTACCAATTGGAAGGTTTGCAGTTTGATTCCAGGCTGCTCTGGGTTACATGCCAAAGTATCCTTGGGCAAGATACTGAACCCCAAGTTGCTCTCCGGCACAAGCGTTGGAGTAGGAATGTATGTGAATGTTAGACAATAAAAGCACTTAGCTTAGTTTCATGTGGAAGTGCTTGTGTAAATGGGTGAATGTAAACATGTTGTATGAGTGTTCTGAGTGCTCAGATGGAGTAGAAAAGCGCTATATAAGAACTAGTCCATTCACCATTTAGCATATACTATAGTATATTACTAGTAATCCTTTGATTGTCCTACACCAAGACCTGAGAAACTAAATTTCATTCACACCGTGTCTCATAGTGTGAATGACAATAAAGCTGATCTGAGTCTGTTATCACCCATGTGAGTGTTGAAGTCTCTTAAGTAGGACAACAGAATTACTGGATGGCGCATCCTCAGCACCCAAGCCAATGACTCTAAGAAGGCTGGGCACTATAACCTATCATTTGGCACATAAGCGCAAATGACAGTCCAAAAGGTGTCCAAAGGTGCAAGGAAGCAACCCTCTTGTAAACTGGTTAAAAACTCCAATCTAAAGGAAGCAAGCTGCGGGGATAAAAGGATCCACCCCAGCCTTTCACAAGGGCAGCTCCTCACTGGAGTCCAGCCCCTCACTAGGAGACTGGTTCCAGCCATGCATAGAGGTGAGCTTGAACATATCTAGCTGGTATCTCTCAAACTCCTGCATTAATTCAGGCTCCTTCCCCACCAGACAGGTGATGTTTCATTCCCAGTTGCCATGCCTCAGTAGCTGGGGATCAGGCCACCAAGGCACTGCACCCGACCCCTACCGCGCCTCCTGCGGGTGGTGGGCTTACAGGATGGCGGGTCCACGTCTCCTTCTTGGGCTGCGCCTACCTGGGCCCCACTGGCTAAGGCCCAGGTACCAGGTGCTCTCCCTCTAACACCCTCCCCAGGTTCCAGGGGTGTGGCACCAGTAACCCTCTCCCAGGCAGCATAATCTGTTCCCTTGATCTTCCTCTCATAAGGGTTGTCTGAATCACTCTCCGTCTGGCCCTTCACCCAGGGCTGTAGACGGGCGCATGTTGATGTTGTTTCCACATAGAACAGAGGTTGGATCAGACTGTCTCTTACACAGTATGAACTATAGATCAGATTATTGCAAAGAAGGAATTAAATGCATTTGTCTTTGTGTAGCATGTATAGTGGCTTTCAGGCACACTAGATAGGGCTGAGTCATCCTTGCACATTTGATTTGTGGAAGCGTTAAAAAACATTTCTGTGCAGGTTTTCCAGGATAACTGCTGCAAACGAGAAATTTCCAGTTTAGAAGTGTACTGCACCAATGCCCCAGCATGCACTGCTGTCCTCACATTAAACCATCTGCAGGTAAACTCCATATATAAAAAGTTTAGTCTGACAGCTTGTGGTTAATGGACTTCTGTGTGCATGCTAAATATGCACTCAGGTGATGTCTGCCCTCATCACTCCTCACAGGGACACAGCATTTAGCATAGCAGAGATGAGGTGAGAGTCTGTTTTCTTAGTGCCTGATAACAAGACTGTTAAGGCTTTGGACATGTCACCTTTTGGTTTTTAAAATGCCCTTTTAAGGATTCATGTTTGGCGGTTTGGGTGTTGAGCAAAAATATTGTATTAATCACTAAAGGAATTACAGCCACTTTTATGCACTATCTTCTTTAGAGGCTTAAATGTGATTGGACAGATTAACAAAACCATAAATAAAATGTATATTAGTTTATTATAGTATATTGTCAAGAATCCTTTGCAGCGATGATTGCTGCACAGCATTTCCTTCTTTGTGATTTTTTTGCCAGATCTTTACTGAAGCTGTCTTTAGTTGATGTTTGATTGTGGGCTTTCCTGACTATAGTGTTGTTTTCAGAAAGCAAATTGCATCCTTGATTTAGTTTAGGTGCAGGTCATTGGATTAGCCATTGCTTCTTTATCTTTTAAACTTCACTGGGTTACTTTTGCGGTATATTTTAGCTTACTGCCCATCTGCACTGTAAAGTTCCATGCAGTCAACTGTGTTGTATCTGAGCAAATGTTGTACACACTTCAGATTACACATGACTGCTTCAGTTACATTATCAGTATGTGCTAATTACCAGTTGTTAATAGAATAAGAAACATATTGCAGCAATGCTTTCTTTGCTCACTAATGCATCATGTTTGTTAAGATTAGATCAAAATTTGGGTGAGCCTGAACAATGAGGTTCCAAGGTAATACTAAGTGTAAACGAAAAGACCCAGAGAACAGACCTCATTACTCAGAGGCAGGACACACGCTGTATATCATGTGCAGCTGAGATCGTCTTTTCATTCTTTGCAGGAGCACTTGAAGTCATGTCAGTATGAGCAGCTGCAGTGCACCAATGCAAGCTGCATCTCAATGTTACAGAGAAGGTACTTGCAGGAACACCTGACCAACACCTGTCCTTACCGCCAAGAACCTTGCCCACACTGCAGAAAGCTACTCCAGCTCAGCCTCATCCAGGTAAAGCCCACTGAAATGGCCCAGAGGAGGATTATCTGCATCTTTTCTTTTAGATTCAAGATTCAAGAGGTTTGAGTTTCAATTTGCCATTTGCACTATTTATATATATATATATATATATATATATATATATATATATATATATATATATATATATATATATATATATATATATATATATATATATATATATATATATATATATACATGAGTATAAATAAATAGAGTGTATATATATATATATATATATATATATATATATATATATATATATATATATATATATATGTATGTATAAACAGAGTAGAAAGAGGTGAATGAAACATGTAGATCAAAGAATATATTTCAAAAAATAAATGTTGCACATTAGGTTTTAGTTGTGTGAGAAATATTGCACAGTGGATTTTGTCTGTGAACAGTCCTTCACTCTGAGTTATGGGATGCCATCAGTCTGACTGCTTTACTTTTCCTCAGGCTGTATGTTGTGTGTTTGGGCCCGAGGAGGCAGTGGGCAGGATGGTGTGGGTCTCTGATGATGTGCTGAGCCCTCTTTTTGCATCGTTGTGTGTAAATTGGGTCCATTGATGGAAGTTCAGTCCTGATGATTTTTCAGGTGTTTTTACGCCTTCCTCTCTGCCTGAGTGGTGTTGCTGAGATCCCAGTGATGAGGATGCTCTCCACCAGGCTCTTGTAGGCTTGTGTGAAGGGGCTGCAGCTCAGCCCAGTCTTCCTGAGCAGTCTGATGAACTTCAGCTGCTTCTGAGCCTTTTTCCGTGGCTGCAGTGTTTGCCGACCAGCTCAGATCAGATGGCACGTGAAGGCCGAGGAATTTGTGGCTGTCCACTCTCACCACTTCAGTGCCCCTGATGGTGAGGGCGTGCAGCTGAGGGGCTTTCTTCTTGAAATCACTGAAGATTTCTGTTGTCTTTTCTACTGTTGTCTTTTCTACTGTTGTCTTTTCTACGTTCTCCGTAGGTAAGTGTGCTCTTGACCATCGCCCGTATCGTTTCGTCCCCACCCTTGATGAGGCCCAGGATGGTGGTGTCGTCAGTGTATTTGATGATGACTGTGTTGTCCATGTTGCATACACAGTCATGGGTGTATAGGGTGAAGAGTTTGGAGCTGAGGCAGCAGCCCTGTGGTGATCTTGTGCTGATTGTCAGCTCAGTTGGGACCCTCAGTTCGGACAGTTTTCCAATCAGCTTTCCTGGTCAGATGGTATTAAAGGCAGAGGTGTAGTCAAGGAAGAGTATCCTGACATACGTTCTGCCGTGGTCCAGGTGTTGGAGGGTGAGGTGGAGGGCTATGGCTACGGCTACTGCATCATCCACTGATCTGTTTGGACAAGAGGCAAATTGAAGAGGGTCAATAGTCCAATTTATTCCTAATTTATTTTCGATATAAATATTTTTATCATGATTTTATTGGGAGTTTAAGTTTATTATATTTTTCTTCATGTTGCTCCCTGTTGATGTCTCATGATGTTCATGTGTGTCTTTAATATTACACACATGTAGCTGCCGTCTTGTGAACAGTTGGTTGTTCAATACAATTTTCTAATAGAGATGATCTAATAGAGACGATGATTTGGAAAAACCATTGAAGTTAATGCAGAAAGATCAATAGGAGAGAACGAGTCTAAACTAAACATCTGACACGCAGGAAAGCGTGGGAGGGACAGGAGAAGAAGCCATACGGTCAGTGACCTAGCAGGCAGCTAAGCTAATAGCTATGCTAAGCAATCAAATCCCTAAAAACACACTAAGTGAATAATGTGCAAATAATTTACAAGTGATTCAGAAGAGAGTGTGCTTTGAATAAAGCATGTGACAATTACACCATGAAATAGGTTGTCTAGATTAATCGAGCTACACAGATTAAGCTACACAAAAATTTGGTGATGGATTTGTGATGATTTTGTCCTCTGTAGGATCACGTGCAGAGCTTGTGTCCAGATGTGAAGGTAGACTGTCCCAAAGGCTGTTCCCAGAAGATCCCCAGACACAAGGTGACCTCATCCTCTGAATCTGTCACGTACTGCTGTGGCAGGCCGAGGACCTCAATGCAGGACACTCCAGGCAAAAGGCTTCGTTTGAATTCAGCTTTATTTGCGAATGTGGAGCAAAGGAAGGGCTGGACAGGAGCCAGCGGCACAAAACATAACTCGCTACCTAGACTTGACTTGACTAACTAACATGAACATTAACAGGCTGGAAATCAGGACATGAGGCACACAGCAGGGAAGTAAAGACGACTGAGACAATGACGAGGACGCGACACCAAGAAAGGGAAACTCAGGACTTAAATACAAACACAAGATAACGAGAGGATTTGGAACAAATGGAGTCACGGCTGGGAATAATCCAACAGGACGAGACCAGGACGTAAACTAAATACAAGACAGTCAAGACTGAGACTATCAAAGTAAAACAGGACACAGGCAGACATAGGACAGAGATGCAGACTAGTCACAACACTGGGAATAAAACTTAATACAAAAACACATGAGGCAGACTAGGACAGAGACGCAGGGGAGACAGGAACAAAGGGAACTAGGAAATCAAAATGTAAACAATAACTAATAACAAGACAGGAATCTAAGATGAATAATCAAAACCAAAACAAACTAGGAACATAACAGAGCTCAAGGAGAACAGAACCCACAAGAATACAACACCAAACGCTGGGCACACGGCCCAGGACCACAGCCCAGGACCACAGCCCAGGACCACGGCCCGGGACCACGGCCCGGGACCACGGCCCAGGACCACGGCCCAGGACCACGGCCCAGGACCACGGCAGAATCACATCATAATTCTGCAGGCGCAGTCATCAGCTAACTATTGCTGTTTCAGACAACCACCCAGCTCTGGTACATGAATGTCTGCCAGGTTGTTCTCAGTTGTAGGGCTAAATCTGACTTCAGAATAGCCCAGAAAGGAACAGACTATTGTATCATTCACCATTAGTCCTGTAACCCGGTGTCCTGGATGTACATGGTTATCAGACATTTTGCCTGCCTAAAGGGTGAGCGTGAAGAAAGGGATCAAGCTTTACCAAGAAGCTACAAACGGCAGTATGCTCACATCAATCAAATGGATGTGAAAAAATCTACACCTCAAAAATTCACACCCCGTTCAGTTGTGAAGAAATTAGCTATAGGGACCACAACTGTTTCATGGCAGGCTGTAGGCTCTAAAAAACGTCCTAACTGACCAATCAGCCAAGCCATCTAGTGACCTGATCTTTTCTTGCTTTCCAGCTGATCGAGCACAGAGCGTTGTGTCCTGAAGTTCACACTCACTGCTCCTATAAGAAATTTGGCTGCCCTGTGCAGGTGGGTTCAACCGATGGAGCAATGAAGCTGATGGCATGGACATTTATGATCAACGTTTCCTGTGTGTTTTGTGCTGTGGCCCACAGGATAAAAGAGGGAATGTCAAGCTTCATGAAGACACTGCTGTTAATCACCACATGCTGCTGGTCCTGAGGAGCAACACCCACCTGGAGCAACAGGTATGTCCACTTTACATAACTGATATTACTACTGTGTGACAGCAGCCCTTATTGAGGTTCACAGAAAGACCTAGTTATAAAAATGTTTTAAAAGTTTTAAAAAATAACCTGTAAGAGTTATTTAATTTTATTTTTTGTATGTTTTAATGTACTGTACAGCAGTTTGTGTCAGCTGTGGTTGTTTTAAAGGGCTTTATAAATAAAGATGGTATGGTATAGTATGGTATGATATAGGTTTTAAAAAATCCCATAAGAGACAGTGGGTGTTATTACAGGAATTAAAATTGTCTATATTTTGTGATCATGACTGATGGTCTTTTACTTATTCATAGGTCGAGCCTCGCTAATCTGCTGCAGAATATCATGCAGTCGCTTAACTTAAACTTAAAAAATGCTCAGTTTCAAAAAATCTCTTGTTCACTTTATTAATCAGTATTTCTTTCCTACAGGAAGAACATGTTTTTTTTTGTTTGTTTTTCTCTTGTTGTTGTTGTTGTATTGAGAGATCAAATATTCAGGTTTTATAAGTAACTTGTAATACATAGATTATTACTCTACACTGGTTGGAAACTCTTACAGTACCAGAATGAATATAATCCTTTATTTAATGCAGCTTATTCAAGTAAAAGTTGTAATGACATGTTAATAAAGCAAACAAAATGTCTAAAAGACTTTTTATATAATAGACTCCATTTTATTTTGAGGATAAAAATGTGACAATAACCTTTGTGCTTGTACGTTTGCTTGTATGTGGCAGGTGGAGGTTCTGCAGGAGGAGGCACTGCTAAGGCAGCAGGAGGCCCAGACAGACAGTTTGCTGGTTGCTGGTCTGCAGAAGCAAATCAGGCCACTTCTGCAGCAGAGCAGCAATCATGAGCACATGGTCTCCTTGGCTCAGGTTAATACAGAGTTCAAATCTGACTGGTCAACTTTCCTTATCCTGTCTTTACCTCCATCTTACCTGAAGCATCATGTAACCATTTAAAAGGATGATGTTGATGAATTTTCTGTTTTACTTTTATCTATAGTAATGACTTTAAGGGTTGGGATTTAACTAAGGCGTTCCTGTTTTATGGCATCCACTCACTCTCAGCTAGGATAGATCGCCTTGGTAACTGCAGGCATGCTGTAAACAGCGATCCTGCAGGAGTCTGACAAGAGTTCACAACAAAAACAAATGTTGAAATGAAACCAATACTTCACCAGCTGACTCATTTAACTGTCTCAACTTCCCATGTGACTTTAAAACTCAGGACATGTATAATGATAATAGCTGCAATCAACAGACTTTCTGACAGCTTTTTCATTAATTTATCATCAGAAAAAACATTGCAGACTTCCAAGTATCAGTATCGATTCTGAAGTAATCACTGGAAATGAAAACTGAGCAGTCCACACACTGCAATATGCACACTGTTGAATATTTTCCACAGACATAACCATAGACTATATGAAAAAGATGGAGACATCAACTGTGACAACATCCTTTGGTTAGTGAAGTCTGTGTAAGGTGAGAGACCAATGAAGGAGCCACAGAAATCGCCGCCTGCTGGCCAATAAAAGAATTCAGGTTTAAGGCACTTCTTCGCTGACTCTACAAACTGCAGCCATCTTTTATATACAGTCTGTGGTTATCGGCAGCGTAGACCTGGTTCAGGCATTTGATCGCTTTCTCCCCCTCTTTGCTTTGGCTGGCATTGTGTGTTTCATCGAGACAGTGCTGCTTCTTATTGTGTTCTACACATGGGGTCATACTGCTTATATCTCCCACAGCACTTCCACTTTCCCTCCATCCTCTTGATCTCTTCCTCCTCTTTCTCTTTCCTTGTCCACATCCTCCTGTTCCTGCTCTTCCTCTTTCTTCTTCTCCTTCTTTGATTCGTTTCCTCCTACTGCTACTTATTGTACCTTTTACTCCTCCTCTTCTTCTTCTCCTTCATCTTCCCCTCAGCCTATATCCTTCCTTTTACTTCTCTTTCTGGTTCCTTTTAATGTTTTCTTCTCCTCATCTTTTTTTTCCTTTGTGGACTTTGTTTTTTACTCATTCCTTTTCATCTCCTTCTTCTTCTGCCTCCTCATGCTCTTTCTCAACCTTGTCCTCCCTCTTCTTTCTTGGTCTCCCTTTTTCTTCTCCTTTTCCTTCTTCTTTCTCACTGTCTTCCATGTCTTCTTCATTTGTGTGTCTGTGTGATCAGAGGACTCTTAGCAGGCAAGAGGATACCCTGTCTTCGCTCCAGCTGGACCTCCAGCAGGTGTCTAGCGGGCTCCATCCTGGTCTGGAGGAGCTGGCACAGCTCAGGAAGTCTCTGGATGATGTGATGCAGGAAGTGTCTGCAGTTGAGGCCCTCAGAGAGCACCTTGGTAACTAAACCTCAGATATTTATGCTTTGATCAGGTGTTCTGTCTGTACTGAAGACACGTGTTAAAGGAAAATTTCAGTTAGTAAGTCTTTTGCTGTATATTATGCCACGTTTAATTTAGAACCAAAATGTCATGTATCTCTGTCTGAAACTGATAAGGAAACCATATATGTGGTTTTCCAACTGAAAAACTCCATAAATGAACTGCTTCTCCGATCTAACTTTGTGACACTGCAGCTAAACAACGACAAGTAGTTTGGTTTGATCCTCCAGCAACAGCTTAGAAAACCATTTGTCTCAACAAGGTTAAAAGAAAGTTTCAGTGCTCCACTTTACTTTACTTTACTTTCTTTAAACGTAAGAAAATGTGGACAGTAGCCTTGTTGTGTCATTTTTTTAAACTGTAAATTCAAATAATGACCAGTTTCTGCATTGATGCAGCATTAAATTAGATTGAAAATTGATATGACCTGATATAAAGGATCAGTAAAAAGTGAAGCTAACCCTCATGATGGAAATGTGTAGGTCAGGGCTGAAGTACTTGCTGCGCAGACACCACAAAAGGTTTACAAAGTTTTTGTCTACATGAATAAATTCAGTCCAGATCTGTTAGAAATATGTACCTCTGAAGATTAATGTGAATTCTGGCATTCTGTGTCTCTGGTTTTGAAATTAAAACACCATCTTATGAGCCTTTAAGACTTTAATGATGTTTATAGTGAGCTCTTTAGCTATAAATCTCTTTCTGTATGAAGTCATTAACACACAAAGGACTTGAGATAAGGTCCTAAAGCTGCGATCGACTGACAGTTATTTAAATGATTGATTGTACAGTTGTGTAAAATGTCAGAAAAAAAAGCCCTAAAGAAACATAAATGAGAATGGGCTCAACCAAAGGCCAACAACAAATATTGGTCTGAGGAGGTTATTACTCTCTTTCTGAACTAAATGAGCAGTAAAATACTTAAACAATGAACGGGTGCAGGTAGAGAACAGTTCAGCATTTCTAAAAATTGTGTTTTTATTTTCTTCAACCAGGAACTTTGGAGGAGAACCTGAAGCATCAGTCAGGCCTCCTAGATCTTCATGCTGCTCAGCTCAGTGTTAATAAGCAACACCTGCAGGAGCTTGAGGCGACATCCTATGATGGAAAGCTGATCTGGAAGATTGAGGACTTCAAGAAGAGGAGAGAGGCCGAGGCCAAAGGTCATCTACCGTGCCTGACCAGCGTGCCGTTCTACACTGGACGCTGTGGGTACAAGATGGCCGTTAAAGCCTATATGAATGGGGATGGGGAGGGAAGGGGCACACACCTGTCACTTTATGTGGTCCTAATGCCCGGAGACTTTGATGCTCTTCTGCCATGGCCTTTCAAACAGACTGTGTCACTCTCTGTTCTGGACCAAAGTGGTGCCTCTTACCACCGGAGTCTTAGCTTCAGACCGGACCCTACTGCCAAATGCTTTGAACAGCCCATTCCTGAATCCATGAGCAACGTTGCTGTTGGGTTTCCTTGCTTCATTCCCCACAACATGCTAGAAACGCCCCAAAATGCTGTGTACGTCAAAGACGACACACTGTTTGTGAAGGCCAAGGTGGATATGGCGGGTTTAGAGCAGTTGTAAGATTTCTTCAATATCTGGTGATCAGCTAAATGTTGGACAATGTTGTGCTCTGTTTACTGCAGCTGTCTGATTTTTAAATAAAATATATTATAAGAAAGTATATACTGGTCAAAGGTTTGGACATAGACATCCACTCAGATGAATGGTATTGTACACCCCGCGAGCAGACCCTGTGAGAGACCCTCTGCTGGCAGCGAAGGAATTGGGAGTACATTACTATACGGCAGTCAAATCATGTTGCATCATAACCCACTAAATACTGTCTCTACCTAGCCTGAATTATCCATGTGTTGTCAAGAGCCTCTAAGCGCTACTTCCCATTGCCAGAGGTGGGAAGTAATGAAGTACAAATACTTCATTACTGTGGTTAAGTAGAATTTTCAGGTATCTGTACTTCAGTATTTCTTTTTATGACAACTTTTTACTTTTACTTCCTACAAATATTTGTACACAAATATTGGTACTTTCTACTTCTTACATTTTCAAAACAGACTCGTTACTCTAGCTTATTTTTCTTTGATTAAATTTGAGTTCACTTTTGAGTTTCTGGCCAATCAGGTGTAGGTCAGGTGGGATGAGTCAGGCACATGATTTTTTACCAGGTGAGGCTGCAGGCTAACGCTCCTATGGCTGTAAGTTTGCTGCAATATGGTTAATAAACCTACACAAATGCACTTTGTGGTATGGACTGTTATTTTCCTCAGTCCTAGGTTCCTCAGTGGCCATTTGATTTGCTTTGTTTTAGTGTGGACAAATAGCCACTACAATAAGTTAAAATAAAACAAAACCTTTATTGGATATTCCATCTTGGAATACTTTAAAAGTGGACTTTACCGTTTATTGGAGCAGCACTTACCTTAGTCTGGAATCTCAAGGTGTATGGGTGATGGATCTGCAGCCTGTATGCAGCACACTCAATACAATCCAATCTGTCTGTGCTGGAAAGCCTTCCCTGGACATTGTATACATGACTGTGACGCTATTGGAGCACTGGAGCTTTATTGCAATGTGAGGCTATATTGGACACTATACGGCGTACTCCTTCATAAGGAATTTGCTGCACAGTATGTGTCAACTTAACATTGTATGAACTTTATTAAGTCAGTTGAGTATTTAGATAAAAAAGGGCTATGTCAGACTCTGCATCCAAAGCTGCTAGTGACACATACGCTGTGTCCTTTAGCTTCACAGCTAAAGGATTCATGTTTTTTTTACACAATCCTGTCAGGAAAAAAAGATCAAGTAACTTTAAACAAGCCAAACATTATATGAAACAGCTGCATGAATTGAAACAATCCACGAACAATCTTATCTGGCAAGCTCGGTGTCCACTGAGGCTTTCCTGATGGCACACCAGAGGTTTACATCAATCCAAGAAAGGTATGGTCGGACCCAGGCACAAATTTAATTGGTGCAAAACCGTCCTGGATGAGCTGTATAGATTCCTGGAAGGCCAGAGCAACGGTGCCCTTGAGGAGGCTGCCACAAAAAATGGGACTGAGTGGGCGTGGAAGATCCATCCAGCTGACTCTCCTCATAGGAATTGCGCTGCTGAAGCTGCTGTGCGGATCGTGAAAAGGGCACTCCTGAGCCTTGGGAAAGAGTTGGATCTGAGTTACAGTGAGTTTCACACAGCTCTTTACTTGGCATCTAACCCGGCAAATGAACATCCAATCAATGCCAGGACGCAGAGCCAAGAAGACTGTGTCCAGTACGTAACACCAAATTCCCTCCTGCTTGGAGGAGCTTCTCAAAGTGGGGATATTAGAGCCGTTGATTTTACCACCTACCCTTACAAAAGACTTCGAGCAATGCAATCTGAAGTGACCAAGTTCTGGAAGAGCTGGAGTCAATTGGCTGGTCCCAATCTCTTTTTAAGAAGCAAGTGGCATACCAAAGAAAGACATGTTGCTGTCGGAGACATCGTGTGGCTGTGTGACCAAACTGCTATGAGGGGTCAGCTCAGACTCGGCAGTGTGGTCAGCACAAATCCAGATAGCAGAGGAACTGTCCGGGATGTGAATATCAAAGTGTATTCAAGCTACAGT
Source organism: Pterophyllum scalare (assembly GCA_024447675.2). Taxonomy (NCBI): domain Eukaryota; kingdom Metazoa; phylum Chordata; class Actinopteri; order Cichliformes; family Cichlidae; genus Pterophyllum; species Pterophyllum scalare. The sequence goes on from JAMQGT020013933.1 coordinate 23,912, forward strand.
GTTCCTGTAACACGAAGTGGCAGCACAAAGACTAAAAGACCTGATCGGCAAAAGGAGATGCGAGCCGCCGTTCTTCAGAGAGATGTCTGCACTGTTGCCCACTGAAGAGCAATAGGCTCAGATTAAATGGACAGTTAGTTGGTTGACATTGACGTAGCGAACTTCCCAGTATGTTCACTGGAAAGCTGGAGTGGGAGGTGTCAAATCAAACCTGATTTGATGAAAAAATAAAGAAAAAATAAAATAAAAATAAAATAAAATAATACAAATAAATAAATAATGGCGGACAGGGTAAACTGAATCAATGCCACGTGACTCGCAGCTGAATCGGGTGTTGCGTAGTGTTACGTGCCTTACAGCTGATCCCATTTAGTGCGCAACGTCACATGACCCTCACCGCGCCGTTCAAACTGGATTAGCTCAGAAGCGTAAAACAGAAGGAGAGCGGAACACGCCGGAGGATGGTGTGACTGTGGAAGTCTGTGCAAGCGAGGTGAGAGGAACGGCCTCCAAAGCCTCTGACAGCGACAGGCATCACAGACACAGCGTTCAGTGTCTGCTCGCTGCTAGAACCCTGCCATGTTGTTTACATGACACCATGACAGCGGCTGAGATCGCGCTGGTTCAGAGGTCATTGTGTGTGTGTGTAAATGGATTTGGTTTGAAACAATGTTTGTAATGTTTGTAGACCGTAGGTGCTTAATTTTCTGGCTATTGTTATGCTTTGGAGGGATGGCTGTGAGATGTCCTCATTAAGGTTGTCTGTTAGATATCCTGGTGAATTTTAGAGTGAAGTTACGAGAGGTCATTTTAAACAGGCCGTATTTTAATGGGAGTATTTTTCTACGAGTGTATTTTCTATGGGAGCATTTAGGTGTGTCATAGGTGGTGTACTTATATTTATATTAAGCAGTGTGCATGGGTTTATGTTGTTTGTTTTTGTCTGTGTCTTTTTTAAAGGTTTTTCACCTAATTAATTACTTCACTACCAGGGTTATTATACTTTATACTGTTCAATGGTGTTATTTTCCTTGAATTATTGTATGGAAATGTGTGGTAACACATACAAAAGCACACTACAGCCACTATGCACATTAAAAAAGAGCAATAAGGATAGTTAATAATGTCAGCTTAAATAAATAAATATAGGTCAACAAGTCATTACTTTTTGCACAATACAGGCAGCTGTTGAATGTAACTAATAAAGTAACTTGCAGTCTAACTTAGTTACTTCTAAAATTAAGTAATCAGTAAAGTAATTAAGGAGTTTTTGAAAAAAAAAGTCTTGAGTTGCTTCTAAGGCTTTTATGTTTGTGTGTGTTCGTTTAATTGTTCAATTATTAAATTTAATTCAGCCTTTTTCAAACAGTTACAGATTAATCTGCGTCAGTTACCACATGCATGTATGAAGCACCCACACTTCCTCTTTCAGCTCACAGTTTCATATAGTCACAGCTTATCAGTCTTGGTTACATCATATACAAAACAAATCAACAGCTGGGTGTTTGAATGACCTCAGAGTCTCTGTTCCATCATTGTGTCGTCTTTTCCTGGGATCTGTTAGGGATAGAGACGTAGCCAGAGAGAACATCCAGTTCTTCTGGTGTCATTTAATCAATTATGTTTATTTTCTAGTCTAAGACATATACCACGAGTATATTCCTTCAGTAACTAAGTTACTTTTAAAAGGAGTAATCAGATTACTTTTTCCAAGACTACTCTGCCATCACTGATCCTGATCCATTCCGGATCCGTCCCGCTGTGGACTCCGATCCAGGCCGGTTTGGCGGATCCATTAAGGAGTCCGTGATACATCCGGGTCATTTTGCTCTCTGGGTATACAGGAGGGGGATGGGCAGATGCTATTTCCTGAGGAAGTTAAGAACTTTCAAGCTGCACAGCAAAAAAGTTGGAGATTTTCTGTCAGTTAGTTGTGGTGAGCGTGGTATACTTTGCTGTCTGCTTGGGGGGGCAGCATCGGAGTTGGTGACACCAACAGACTAAACAGTCTGCTCAGGGAGGCTGGCTGTGTGATCGGCTGCAAGTTGGACACATTTGAAGGTCTGTTGGAAAGAAGGTTAACAGAAAACAAACCGCCGTCTAACATGGATAATCCTGACCGTGTTCTGCACCACTTAGGGATCATTCACGGTTATCAAAACTTTTCAAAGCGTACAAACTGTATGCCGGGGCGAGGGGGGTAACACCCAAAGTACGCTTTTCAAATAGTTAGAAAATGTCGGTCAGAGCTGTGTAATTTGAGCACTGCCGCCTGACCGCCAGTCCTACTCTCGTTCACTTGTACACCACTGCACTGTTGCGTGGTCGGCAGTGATATGGTCTCCGGTTCCAGTTCAAAGGCCTCGTTGAATTCTCTAAAATAGGCCATCATTGATTCACAGAAAGACTACTGACGATATTAGGCGGGAACAGGCTGTGAGTGCGGTGCAGCAGGTGTGGAAAGCAGCGGCGTTTTCAGGTTTCCAGTGTTGTGCCAAAAAGAGATTTCTAATTTTTTTTTAAATGTATTATCTTTGCTTATATCAGTAAATAGACTGTGGTGCACAGGATTTATGAAGGGCTTGTATATAAAATTTAGAAATGACTATGACTCTGCATTATTGTGTCTACATTATAATCAATCCAGTCCTTTTTGGCTACTCTTTATAGAACTGTAATCATATATTTATTGCGATTTCTGCAGCCCTCTTGGCAGATCTGTCAGAGAAAAACACATTTTCTGAAAAGGCCTCGTGATTATGTTTGGTACAACAGTGCATTTGGATCATGATTCTGATTGAAAAAACTGCCAGACATGACAGACTAAAAAAGAAAAAAAAATGAAAAGGCCTCGTGACAAAGACCCATTTTCCACTGATTGGGTGCTGGTGCTGGTGCCGGTGCCGGTGCCAGCAAACTCTCTCCGTGCTTGACCGAAAAATGGGTTCAACTCCGGCACCCTAGCTGGTCTGGAACCAAAAACAAGTGATGAAAGAAGGGTGTGACTCTGCCATCTCAACATAAAGTTTTCTGCCACTATTTCACTGCACGGCGTGTATTATATGAGAAAAGCCATGTGATTTTCACAGCCTGTTTTTAAGCATTTCGCTGGTTCATTGAAACCGACACCAGCACTGGCACGAGCACCGGCACCTCGGTGGTGGAAACGTAGTAGAAGTTAGTGGCCAGTGTTGCTAAGAACTGATTGCAGTTTCTACCATGTGACAAGAATGTTCTTTATGACTCAAAATGAATTGATATCATTTATAAGAGATGAAGTTTGAGATATGCTTAACAGATTACAGGTCAACAATTCATTTACAACAATATAAATACAAGCAATAATTTTTTTTTTTGGCAAGTACTGGAACTCACTTGTTGGCCCGAGACCAGCTGCTCAGATGACAAATCGCTCCACTGCCACTGTGTACAGTGTGGCAGCATGTACATTTTGCGTACACGCAGTGCAGTACATATTCAAATCAGTTTATTGTGCCCTATAAATTCTAATATGTAGGTATATCTGTTTATTACGGGGTGTACCCTGCCTCTCGCCCTATGACAGCTGGGATAGGCTCCAGCCCTCCTGCGACCCTGAAAAGGATAAGCTGAAGAGAATAAATGGATGGATTTTTATTAGTGCAAAAATACAATGTTTTTATAGATAGGACAGAGTATATTTGATACCAAGATTTCCAGAATTTTTCAACACCAGGATGTGTTTAATACTTTTCTTTGTGCACGTTTGGGGAGGGTGTCTGAAAAAGAGTAGTCTTTGTGCACTTTGGAAAATGTTGATAATTGTGACTGACTGCTAACTGGACAGGGCGTAGAGCACTTTCTCTAACAGCTCAACTGTCAGAAGTAACAGACAAGAACTCTTTCATATCTTATGCAATAATTCTCTACAATGTAACACATTAACACGATCCATCTGTTCTCTCATGTTAACCCCACATTGTCACAGTATGTAAAACTATCTACACTATAACTCATTTTATTATCCATCACTGTCCACTTTATGCAAAGCCACTTTAATGCTGTCTGATATTCACTGTTATTTGTTTTTTTTTTTTAACCACATCAGTAAGATATTTAGTTACGTGTTATTTTCTAAGACTTGGATATGTTTGCATCTGTGTACAGCTATTACCACACTCATGTTTATTCCTTATTTATTTGGAAACATCTCAAATTTATTTGATAGTATTGCATTTTGTCATAGTGTTGTTTTTTCATCTGCATGATGATGGTAGTGGTACTAGCAGTGGAAGCTAATTTAAAGGCACTCACCAAGTGCATCCGAGTCATTATACATGAGTTTAATGAAGCATGTGAATTTAATTGAAAATGATTTTGATGACACTTTTATCTGAGCTCTAGTGCTGAGTTATTACAAAATACCCAGTAACAAATGTTGAAGGTTGTGGGTTCAGGACTCAACATAAAAGTAAGTGCAGCCTGCTCTCTACCAAAAATTCAAAGGATTTTTTGATATTTGATAAAAACCTTTGTCAGTTATTTCATATAAATTAGAACAACTGTGTCATAACATTGGGTCTCTTAGTAATATATTGATGCACACTGATAGTACCTATTCAGTGTATTCATGTTGTATCTTTTCATTTGTGTTGCCTGTTGTGGTGGGTCACTATGTTGTCGTCTCTCTTTTTTTCGGTTGCCTCGCTCATTTATCTGATGCAGTTCGGCTGTTTTTTAAAGATCATTTGATACTGTGAGACTGACAGACAGTGTACTACATACAGTGACAACATAAAAGAAAAATACAATTCAAAATTTGTTATACTTTCACATCATAAATTTTCACTCCTACAAAAGTGGGAACTTTATGACAAACTGTGCTGTACTGTGTTGTGTGACAGTGACTGAGTGGACTAATGGCACTGTGCTCATCAAAACTCTGTGGTCGGATGCAGAAAAGTGGTTTCTGGTGACCGTGTTGGTCTTGGAGATGGCAGTGGGTGTTTTGGGAAACAGTCTTGTTCTGGTCATCAAAGTTCTGGTAAGGAGGTTCGATTGTTCCTCACACTGATGATATTATTTATGTTAGTTATCTCTATGTGTATAAAATTAAACCACTGAGTCTTATAATTCTTATAGTGATCAAAATGTTTGCCATTGACTGACAGTTACTAGAGATTTCATTGTCATTTAGTGGCTTTAAAATATCAAAAGCAATACCACACGATGAAAACACCTTGCTACAGGTAAAACTGTGCCTCTATTATTAGCAGATTTGAGCTTAAGTATCTTAAATAAATGTACTTATTCTACAGGAAACTGCTTACCGTTCTTCCAGAAATCTTGTGGTGTGTTAAGATGCAACTTTGCAAAGCTAAACCAAGTTGCCATTTTGTTTTGTAGAGAGATGAGGTGTTCTCCTGGCAACCTTTCCTAACAAGTCATACCCGTTCAGTCTTTTTCTAATTGCAATGCCATGAACACTGAACGTTAAACATGCAAACTAAAGCCTGCAGATTCTGATTCATTGCACAGTCTGAGCTTAGGACGAATATGCAGGGACAGATTGGCAACTGTCTCTAATGTTTTCCACTTGTGAAGAATCTTTCTGACTTAGTATTTAAGACACTGCTTCTACATTTTGGCTTAGTTGTTATTAAATAAATAATGATATGGTATGATATGATATATGTCATGTCATGTGCTTCATCTTAGTCCCACACCGACTTGTTGCAGTAGTGGCATCCTATTTTATTATATTATTATATTATATCCTATTCTGTTTGTAAAAGCTCTGCAAGACCAGGTGCTTGATTTTACATACCTGTGGCAATGGGACTGAAAGCACCTCTATTTAAAAATTAAGAAGTGTAGCCCGGTACTTTGTGCATATGTTAATCAGGGAGTAGGGCTGTTTTTCAGACTGAATTAATTTCGATATCTACAGCATAATCACAAATATTAATGTAAAATCATTGGGTCAACTAGTTCAACTTTGTACATGTTAACCAAATGATTTCTCATATATGCTAATCTAAAAATGCCTGATGGCGCTTGCATGTGGAACTTTTCTGTTTTCACAGCATATTCTGATTCCTCATATTTGTCGGTCAAAGTGATTAATAAGAGATCACTTAACTGCTGCAATGAGAAATCAAGGAAACAATCAGTAGCAACACTGGTGGATAAATGTTTGCACCTCGTCTCACTTGCTACATAAATAAAGCAGTTATAAGTTATTTATGCTAAAGGGCTTAGAATGTCAGTGGTATCCTTAATATTTCCACAGAAGAAATTTATACTTGAATAAGCTCATTCAGTGGTTTTGTTGATCAGGTTTGATTGTACATTTTAAGACAACACATGTGACCACATTTGCTTATTCAAATATGTTTAAATGTTTTCACGGGATATACTTATTTTGCAGCATGACTGTATTTTCACTCCTCCTCTTGTATCTTTGATTCTAAGTGCCGGGGAAAGTTCTGCTGTCATTACTGGCTTCCTTTCATCAGTCTCACCCTGTCAGATTTAGGTACAACATGCACCAACACCAGTGGCATTGCATTATTTGATTAAACATTTCACTTTTCCCTCTTTGGTTTCTCACCGTCATCACACTTATTCTATTCTACTATTGTAACACACAAACCATACTGTTTGACATGTAATTTGAATTAATTACATCATCATTTCAATTTCATTTCTGTGTCGTCAAGGCTCCGCCCTCCTCATCATCTCTGCCTCCATGCTGGCCATACTCACAGGAGGTCAGAAGTCACCATGGTGTGAGGTTGTCACCCTGCTGAAGTTTGCCTTTATCACCTCATCTATAGGGAGCATAGGTACTACCAGCCCTGTACACATGTAGGATCACACCACTCTATACTGTGTGGTGTAGCGTGGGGAGTTGGGTTTGATGTAAGGTAGATACTATACAGGTTTACTTGTTTAAAATGATCTGATTACAACCCCAGTTATTAAGCAGACCTGACTGTTGTCCAGTTCCTGTACTATATTTGAAATAATTGACCCAGATAACTCTTAAACAGGAAAGGATTGAACAGTTTACATTTTATGTCATAACAATATGTACCAAAAAACAACCTTTTGTGACAAAAAATAAACTCCAAATAATTCAAATGTTGCCTCTTAAAGTCACTAAACAGCACCCTTTGAAATATATCACACATGTTTGGGCAAACTCATATACACCCTTGAATATCTTTTTTGATCACAGCAGCTTTATTTATTTTGGACAGAGACAGGAAATAGGGGAGAGATACGGGGAAGACACGCAGGCGACAGGCCAGGACTCGAACCTGTGCCCCCCGCACCTCTATGTGGCGTATGCATGCGGTCACCAGCTTCACCACTAAGACACCCGGGCTAATTCACGCATTCATGGTGGCTGTAGCTCAGGAGGTAGCGCAGGTCACTTACCAATCGGAAGGTTGGCGGTTCGATTCCTGGCTGCATGCCAAAGTATCCTTGGGCAAGATACTGAACCCCAAGTTGCTGTCCATTGGAGTGTGAATGTGTGTGAATGTTGGACAATAAAAGCACTTAGCTAAGTTACACATGGAAGTGCTTGTTTGAATGGGTGAATGTAAACGTGTTGTATAAGTGCTTTGAGTGCTCAAAATAGAATATATAAGAATTAGCCCATTTATTACTTCTAGGCTGGACTACTGTAATTCATTATTATCAGGCTGTCCTAAAAGCTCCCTGAAAAGCCTTCAGCTGATCCAAAATGCTGCAGCTAGAGTACTGACAGGGACTAGAAAGAGAGCAGATTTCTCCCATATTGGCTTCTCTTCATTGGCTCCCTGTTAAATCTAGAATAAAATTTAAAATTCTTTTTCTCTTTGAATAATCAGGCCCCATCTTATCTCAAAGACCTCATAGTACCGTATCACCCCAATAGAGCACTTTGTTCTCAGACTGCTGGCTTACTTGTGGTTCCTAGGATACTTCAGAGTAGAATGGGAGGCAGAGCCTTCAGCTTTCAGGCCCCTCTTCTGTGGAACCAGCTCCCAGCTTGGATTCAGGAGACAGACACCCTCTCTATTTTTAAGATTAGGCTTAAAACTTTCCTTTATGATCAAGCTTATAGTTAGGGCTGGATCAGGTGACCCTGAACCACCCCTTAGTTATGCTGCTATAGGCCTAGGCTGCTGGGGGGTTCCCATCAATTCTTTTCATTCACCTCCATTTTACTTTGTTTATACTCCACTCTGCATTTAATCATTAATTATTATTAATCTCTGTCTCTCTTCCACAGCATGTCTTTTGTCCTGTCTCTCTCCACTCAGCCCCAACCAGTCCCATCAGATGACTGCTCCTCCCTGAGCCTGGTTCTGCTGGAGGTTTCTTCCTGTTAAAAGGGAGTTTTTCTTTCCCACTGTTGCCAAGTGCTTGCTCATAAGGGGTCGTTTTGACTGTTTTCTCTGTAATTATTGTAGACAATATCAAACGCCTTGAGGCAACTATATGTTGTGATTTGGTGTTGTGTATATATAAAATTTAATTGACATACGTCATTGATCAGTTCGCAAAGTGCGGTGGGAATGCGGGCCCCTTCTTAAGCATTTCACCGGTTCCTTGGGATCAGCACGAGTACTGGCTCCAGAACCTCGGCGGTGGGAAAGTAGCAATAAGGACTGAAGACACACCAAAATAAAACAGGAAGTAACTAAACACAACTAGGACACATGAACTTGACACAAGGGCAGGGGACAAACAATAAACACACAACACCCGCTCAACCTGACACACACAAATATCCACAACTAAAGAATAAACCAGGAACAGGAGCCAAATAAGTAAACACAACATAACAGAACAAAAACACAAGGCACCGGGCAAACAGCCCAGGATCATGATAGCAGTGAGTTTTATGCATTTCATGAAGCGCTGCAGCGAGCCACACTCATGTTTCCTAGACGACAGTGTGCCAGCATCTGACATCAGAATTTTTGGGCGAGCTGTACAGGGACATTAATCTGAACAGTCAAAAGAAATGTGGATGTTTGCACTAGTTGTTTAATCCTGGTCATGTTACTGCAATGGAGCATGTCTGTGGGCTGAATAGTGAACGTCCAGCTGTGCAATGCTTCCCTATTACTGGCACTTCTCCCGCGTCATTGGTTGAATTTGGTTTGAAATCATTTTAAACACACTGTTTGGATTCCTCCCTAAGCTGATGCAGAGACCACTCAAATGACTATGGCTATAGATGATAAACGAATCTGAACCAGCAGTTAAACAGCCTCTAACATATGATTGAACTTGACTGCCACAAAGACTGAGACACATAAAATCTTTCCTGGCCTATACCAAAATACCTGCATTTATTGTTAGTTTACTTATGTTCTTATTGTATTATATTAGTATTATACATCAGTTAATAAAGCACATCACTTTTTCCCATCATTTTCTATTTAACTGAGATCCTTGTGTGTGTGTGTGTGTGTGTGTGTGTGTGTGTGTGTGTGTGTGTGTGTGCGTGTGTTTTTCTGAACTACTTTGTGTTACAAATTTGTATTTACTTTATTAATCTAGGTTGTTTTCGTGTTTGGGCAGCTGTAACAAAAATAATTTCCCAACTTTAGGGATAAATTAAGTAAATCTTAACTTGCCTTATATTACAGCTGTCCTGTGTGTGCAGAGATTGATTGGCAGGGCTTCCACAAAAGGTCCCATCTTTGTTGTCATGGCGACAGCATGTTTGGCTTCTTGGGTTACAGGGGTGGTGTTTGGGAGCATCCCTATTGTGTATGCCTGGATCAGGTATGTAGCTTACTTAAAGCTTTCAGCATGTGCTTCATTCTCTACTAGGTTCATACAAATCATGCCTTATTTCACTTCCAGGTATGATCCTGCTGAGATACTCTGTGCTCTGTTCTGGGCGAGCAGCTACTCAGACATGCTGGTCTACATCCTCTGTGCTCTCTCCATTTCCATCCTCCTCCCCTTTCTTCTCATCTTTGGCTGCTCTCTACTGAGTGCTATTGGCTGCCACTTTGGTAACAGGTAAACCAACTGACCTAAGTGCAAAAAAATTAGAGGCAATGTTGACTACTAGCAATGGGAGCAATGCTAACACTGCAAGGATCTCAAAAGAGGCGATTGCTCCAGCAAAGAAGGCATTTGGTACCTGAGCTCCAACTCTTGCCAGCTAAGTTCAGCAGAAACCCTGAGATGCATTCCTTTCATGAATTGGTAACTGGACACATGTGACACAGAATGAAACAACAGTATATGTTTTTTGTTGTTGTTGTTTTTTTTTTTTTTACCTTTATTTGTACAGGTAGTCCCATTGAGACTCAGGACTCAGTGTCTTATTTACAAGAGAGACCTGTTTCAAGAAACATAATAAATATTCAACAATAAAATAGAACCCAGGCAGTTTCTCAGCTAGTGTGTCACATACAGCCAGGGGGCCACGGTTAGGCTGAGTACCAGACAATAATTAAAGCATCATTGCATGTAAATTTTCTGGTAAACAAGCAATAACTAGAACTAGTACTTGAGCTGACAACAGATATAATTTAAATTGGCACAGGGAGAAAAAGAGTCAGATTCAGTTATACTAATAGACCAAGGCCTACCAGGTATCCAGTGCAGATGTTGTGCAACTGGTAAACACTAACCTTGACCCAACATAGCCTGAACTCCATCCTGAGGCAAAACAGAGGGTTAGAACTGAAACTCTACACAATATAAAGTGCTAACAAAGACATACAAAATTTTGTAAAGAATATACTCTGAAATGGACTGGCATTTCCTTAGGGATTTTAAATTTTTTGTCTAGTCTCACCACGCAAATCTGTCTTGCATGTGCACCTACAGCCGCCAACATAGAGAATAAAGGCAGTTTTAATGAAGAACATTCTTGCTGCAAGGCAGTAGTGCTAATCACATACAAGAATGCGACTTGTCAGTTTGAATTGAATACTTTTTCATTTATGAAAAATCTTAAAAATCCAAAGGTAAAATTAACATTTTATTTAATTTCTTTTGCCAGAGGTTGTCTGGCAGGTACACAAAACAAGTGCAACTGCACGGATCAGTCATATCATTATGACCACTGATGGGTGAAGTGATTAACACTGATTATCTCTTCATCATGGCGCCAGATAGTGTGGGGGATATATCAGGGAGCAAGTGAACATTTTGTGGGCAAGCATAAGGACCAAATTATGATTGCTAGATGACTGGGTCAGAGGATCTGCAGGTCTTGTGGGGTGGTCCTGGTCTGCAGTGGTCAGTATCTATCAAAAGCAATCCAAGGAAGAAACAGTGGTCATGGGCATCCAAGATTCACTGATGCATGTGGGGAGAGAAGGCTGGCCTATGTGGTCAAATCCAATCAGATAAGATAAGATTGAACTTTATTGTCATTATACATTGTTAGATCCCCCACAATTTTACAGTTGTGACAGCTGTCCGTTTAATCAGGGTCCTGGTTGCTTGTCAGCGGGGTCTTACCCCGGCTTAATTCAAGGCAACACTACTTAAGCTGTGGTGGGGTAACTCGCCTGGCTTCTAACCACCGTTAATCCTGGCGTTTGCCCCAGCTTCCCCTGCAACTATCGAAACCGCCAGTCAGGGAGGCTTCCAGCAGCTGGGCCCGAAGTGCAGTCTCGTCAGTTGTGGTGGCTTACCCCTAATGGATCAGTGCACTTGGTACTGGCCAGGTTACATTTAAAGGCTAGGAAGAAAGCCCTAGGGACATAATTTAGTTTTAAGTGGACTCAATAGACTAGTGTGACCCACAGAGCTAGATGTTAGCTTAACTTGCCTATTAATTTACTATCAAGAGACTATTTGTACCAAAAACTGGGAGAAATAATTGTCAAAAGAGACCGTCTGACTTTTTAGGGTCATATTTTATTTTGCAGGTTCAGCTTAAGCAAATTTGCAATAAATCAGAATCAATACTTTAATCAATATTCAATATTCAGAATCAAATCAACTAAATCAAAGTATTAATCAAAATGAGTTACTTATGAGCTGAGTTGATGAATGGGGATTCTGGTAATGTCCAATTTCGTACAATAATTCCTTTTTGGAAAGGAAAGGCTTTGAGTGAGTCGCTCGGCCGAAGCGACCACACCCAACTCCAGTCCGTTAGAAACTGCCTCCGTGCAGTGATGGAAAAAGGAGAAGTCCGAAAGGAAGATGTTTCTGTCCTTCTGTCTACTGTCCTTTATAATCCTCATGCTGTAGTTTAGAAATCCACTTCGACCCAGTACAGGGTCCAAAAGATAGACAATCCAACTGCCAGGCAGGGAGAATAGTCCTCAGAACTCTTCAAGCCGAATTATTATCCACAGAAGGTTTGGCCCAGTCTTCTCTGCAGTCCAGTTCTCGTCCGAGTCAGGAAATTCCTGGAATTCTCGTATAATGCTTCTTTACTTCAACTTATATAGCCTAAACTCGTACCAAAACTAGGATGTGTCCTATCATCATGACCAACTATCACCCCATTGTTTCTATCCAGTTACAGTGTTAAACTCGGACTTCACCACATTCCTTATCTGCTCATGGGTCTTTTAGGTACTTTCCAGCTGGGGACATGTCTGTACATGCCTTTTAACTTGCCCCTAGGCAACAGTTTCAAGTTCCTCTTTTTATCCTTAGCTCAATGATTTCACAATTCCAAATTTGAATTATGATTGTACATCTCAGTGCCAGGCTTACAGGTAATCAAGATCTCAACTGACTTGACAACATACAATGAAATTAAACATCATACAACGAATCATACAACATCATTCCATCATAGTATAATGAAATTTCATTCAGACAACCATCCGAGACAAGGACAGACAAGAATGACATAGGGAGATGGGTGTCTGCAGCCGCCGCTGCGGGGCGCCGCCGCTAACAGTCAATCTCCGAAGAGAGGGAGGACGAGAGGGTCAGGGCATTCTGGAGTCAGATGCCAGTTCCCAGCCAAAACAGTTCACTGATACTAATGGATGATTGTCAGTGGCCGTGGTACACCAGATCTAGCCCACACAAATCACAGAGAGGGCTCAGGGGAAGAGCATCCATCACACATGGTCCTGGAGAGATATGATTACCAGCTCAAGGCCAGCTAGGGAGCCGAATTCCTGATAATGCAGATGTTGTTTTGGAACAGGCTGCTTGTTATTTTCCAACAGCCTTCAGTTCACTGGGGAACCCATTTCAATATCCAATATTCCAAATACATTTGTTACCATCTTCACTGTGCAGAACCAAACTTCATCTCCAGATCTTATCCCTTATTGCCTGCGAGCACGATCTCAGCTGGACTAGGCACCCAGCTTGCGGCTCAGGTCCATCAGGCACTGAGTCTGTGTATGAACGGCTCTACACAGCCCATCCATCTGGTTCTGCTGACCCGGCAGACGCCGAACTGCTTCCCAGATCTTCTTAATTTCCCCGGTAAATCAGGTATCCTCCAAGCCCAAACAGAACAGATCCCGTTACCAAATAGCCAAATCTGTAGACGTCTTCCACGTCCTCAACTACCAGAGCTGTGAGGCACACAGGTCTCCACGAGTTCCAGGAGTCGTAGACGTATCCAATGGGGTCTGTTCCACTCGGACAAGCGGGCTCCCCTTTCCCCGATCTCATAGTGGAGAAAATTCGATCAGTGGTGTTGAGGGCCCAGTTTGCCAGATCCATAATCTTGTTCTTCAGTGTGTAAGAGGCGCTCTTAGAGCAAGCAGCAAGCAGGAGAGATTGGGGGGGGGAGTAATTTTGGTTCTCTGATAGAAAAATGTTGGAATACACAATGCATCACAGTTTGTTATGTATAGATCTGCATAGCTGCAGACCAATCAGGGTGCCCATGCTGACTCCTGTCACCCACCAAAGTGCCTACAATAGGCACGTGAACGTCAGAACTGGACTATGGAGCAAGAGAAGAATGGGGTCTTTTACATCACCTGGATGGCTGGGTACATGTGTGTCATTTATCTGGGGAACACCAGGATGTACAATGGGAAGAAGGCCAGCTGGCAGAATCAATGTGACGTTTTGGGCAATATTCTACTTCTACTTAAACCTTAGGCCCGGTCATCCACATGGATGTTACTTTGACAGGTGCCACCTACTTAATCATTGTTGTAGACCATGCACAGCCTTTCAAGAAATTGGTTTTCCGTGATGGCTGTGGCCTCGTTCAGCATTAAGGAAAATGCGTCCTGCAACAAAGTAAAAATGGTTAAGGAATGGTCTTTATGCCAGATACCAGAGCATACCTTCAGGGGTCTCTAGTGGAGTCCACCCCCGCATCAGGGCTGTTTTTGCATCAAAAGGGATACCAACAAAGTATTAGGCAGGTGGTCATAATATTATGCCTGATCGATGTATTTGTACTCTATTTCATTTCCTTTCCACTTGGACTGAGTCTTGGTACACATTTGGCCCTTGATTTGTATAATTTTCATTTAACATCTTCCACTCTCTATTTTGTTTCATCTTTGTCTCAGCAATGAAGAAGATCTGTCTGAGGTGACTCCTCTGTTGGTGGCCTGCTATATTATTTGCTACACTCCCTTCTTTGTGTCTGAGGTACAGTGTCAATTCTAGACTCTGTTGGGGCCTGAGGCAAAAATTCATGGTGGCCCCTGTAATGTTTTGATACAGTATAAAATACTTGCAACTGTAACATATTAATAATATTAAATTAAAAAGATTTCCTGTTATAGAATTAGAATTCCTCAAATTCAACTTCTGAATGTTCTTCTTGGGCACAGTGTTCACTATACAGTGTTTAGAATTTCATTTTCATTTGATAGAAGCAATTTAATAGTTCCAATAGAGAGGATTAACCTCATGAGCTGGAGCGCATGCCATACTGTACATATAACCCAATAATTTACACCAATACACCTTAGTAACTTAGTAGTACACGTTAGGTCTAAGCTATCCCTGTACAGGAAGTCTGGACTAGCTTTCTGTCCAAAGGATCTGAACCTCTGCTCCTAAAAGGTATTATTACCCTAGTAGGAACTGCCAGAAACTTGTTTAAGCCTTTGGTAGGGAGACACGCCTAGCTCAAACTGCCTATGTCTGAGTGCCTACCCAGTTTTCTCTAGTAATCCACCTGAGTACCACTACTTATAGTTAGATATAGATACCAGGCATGCTCTTTAATTCAATTCAGTTCAATTCAATTCAATTTTATTTATATAGCGCCAAATCACAACAAACAGTTGCCTCGAAGTGCTGGCGTGTATCGAGTCCTGACCTCAACTCAACAGAACACCTTTGGGATGAATTACAGTAGAGACTATTAGCCAAGTCTTCTCAATTAACATCAATGTCTGACTCCACAAATGCAAAAATTCCCATGAGCACACTCCTAAACCTTGTGAAAAGCCCTAAACCTTACACCTTAAACCCTATGGATTCAGAATGGGATATCACTCAAGTTTATATGCATTTGAAGACACACAAGGGTATACTTTTGTGTGTACATATACATACATATATATATATATATATATATATATATATTTTTTTTAGTGTGGGAGGTTTCATGGCTAAATTGGACCAGCCTGGTGGCCAATCTTCATTAATTGCACATTGACCAGTAAGAGCAGAGTGTGAAGGTTCAATTAGCAGGGTAAGAGCACAGTTTTGCTCAAAATATTGCCATGCACACAACATTATGGGTGACATACCAGAGTTCAAAAGAGGACAAATTGTTGGTGCACGTCTTGCTGGCACATCTGTGACCAAGACAGCAAGTCTTTGTGATGTATCAAGAGCCACGGTATCCAGGGTAATGTCAGCATACCACCAAGAAGGACCAACCACATCCAACAGGATTAACTGTGGACGCAAGAGGAAGCTGTCTGAAAGGGATGTTCGGGTGCTAACCCGGATTGTATCCAAAAAACATCAAACCACGGCCGCCCAAATCACGGCAGAATTAAATGTGCACCTCAACTCTCCTGTTTCCACCAAAACTGTTCGTCGGGAGCTCCACAGGGTCACACTCAGCCGGGCTGCTATAGCCAAACCTTTGGTCACTCGTGCCTTGTATATGGAAGAGAGACAGAGTTTAATAATAACTAATGATTAAATGTGGAGTGGTGTAACGGCGCTACGGGAAGAAACTAGAGTCCCAGTTCCAACAGAGTCACTCTAGATCCTTGTGGCAGGGACTACAGATGGTCACGGATCACTAGAGCACACCCTCCAGACTGATGAGTGCGGATGAGTCTCTGGTGAACGAACTTAACTTCTACGCTCACTTTGAAGCTGCAACCGGTGGCACTAACTATGCTAGCGCTGGTGGTAATGGTGCCGTTAGTGCTAATGGTGCTAATAGCGACGACGCAGCTGACAGAACGTACGCAGAGCCCACCAGAGGACAGTGCTCCTTTACCATCACTATATCTTGTTAATTATTCTACTTTAATTTTATCTCAGAATGTACACTTTTATCTCAGTGTATATTCTGAGCATATCTTGATTATATTCTTTAAATTATCCTATTTACATCTTTATCTTATGCTATTTTGTAAGAGTAGTCATCAAAGCATTTCACTGCTAATTGTACCTTGTATGTCCATGCATGTGACAAATAAACGTTGATTTGATTTTAAAAACCTCATACTACTGTATCAAGCAAATAGAGCACTTCGCTCTCAGACTGCTGGCTTACTTGTGGTTCCTAGGATACTTCAGAGTAGAATGGGAGGCAGAGCCTTCAGCTTTCAGGCCCCTCTTCTGTGGAACCAGCTCCCAGCTTGGATTCAGGAGACAG
Source organism: Pterophyllum scalare (assembly GCA_024447675.2). Lineage (NCBI taxonomy): Eukaryota > Metazoa > Chordata > Actinopteri > Cichliformes > Cichlidae > Pterophyllum > Pterophyllum scalare. The sequence goes on from JAMQGT020013933.1 coordinate 40,674, forward strand.
ACACCCTCTCTATTTTTAAGATTAGGCTTAAAATTAGACTGTCCTACCCTTTTGTGCTTGGTAATGATTTAATGTAATCATTTCCAAGTTCTGGCTGTTGGAAGAGAAATGCTCACTCACTGTTGATGTGCCAGCAACTGATTGTTGTTCACATGCAGACAACATAAAAAGCCTAATATTTAAGGAATAGTGTAAGGTGCAGGAAAATCTACTGACAGAGAGAGTTTTGATGCTCATTGACTAAGCAGAAAATACACTGGGTGAAGCTGCAGTGGCAGAGGGGATCCAATTTTTATTTTCAAACTTTTTTTTTCAAAATTTTTATTTGAAACACTCCTACTGTGACTAAACAAAACAGAGATGCCACTTCAAAGATATTCACCTGGTGAATTGCCAGGGTAAGACTTTGCAGTAAAATGCTCATTAGATAATTTGTCTTTTCATCTGCCTTGAAAAAGTTTTTATTTGTTGATTAAAATTTTAAAACGTGTCAAGATTATAATAATAATAATATTTATTTATTTATTTATTTTTGCAAAGGTTATTATTGAAATTAACAATACTCCACTCATAGAATGTTTCTTCTGCTTCAGCTGATCCTGCTGGCTCGGATGGACCTGTCACCAGCTCCTGATTTTTTAAGGACCTTGTCCTCACTGATGTCATACCTGAACTGTGGTTTGAATCCTCTGATCTACTGCTCACATCAGGATTTTCGTGAGGCAGGACTGGCCCTGCTGTGGACCAAAAGAAAGCCAATGTCAGTGCCTGTTCTTACTGCTATCACTAAATACAAGCTGTAAACATGGGATGGCATTCATAATTACATTTTAGAGAAGATTCCAACAATGAGTGGCAAGTTATATTTAAGGAAAAAAAGTGCTCTGCTAACCTTATATCAAATCCTTTGTTTAGTTAGATGAAGTATTACCTCTATCTGTGTCTCTTAGCCTGAAACTGAAATAAACTATAAACTGTGCTTTGACTCATTATCACCTGTACAGTATACTATGTAGCACAGGTACACCAGCTCTGTGATAGGCCCCAGAGCAGATATTTGGGCCCTTACATCATACCCAAGCAAACTCACTCACTCACTCACTCACTCACATTGTATAAGGGGAAAATAATGTCATATAACAGTAATCACTAATATTATACATAGCATCATTTTATTTTTTGATCAGCCCCAGTCAACGTTTTGGGGAAAGGACACATTTATTTAATGTGTCAGAGTGCTGTGAGCCACTGCTGCGAGTGGAGCATCGAAACTATCACCATTTTGTTTAACCACAGATTTAGTCTTGCTAAAGTCATGTTAAGACAACCCTAATGTCCATAAATGTAGAACACTGATGCATGGGGTCAGTGTTCCAAACAATTTATACACTTTCTCAATCAACTACCATTTTTAATAGACCAGTTTCTAGATATATCACCCAGAGATATTACAGCATGTAAGTGGAAAGAGCTAATTTTTAATGATAATAAATACATATTTTAAAACAACATATTTCTAATGATTTTAAATAAAGTGTAAAAAATCATGCATGTAGGACTTGATTTGCTTCACTGTCAACCCCAACGATCTCAAAATATGAACCCATGGAAATTATAAATGTATATATTCTTTGCATAAACACAATGGTACACTTTGGAGGTGCATGTAATGTACCTGAATATAATGTTCTCTGGAGCTTGAAACAAGACGACGACTGCTTTTTGTTTCTTGAAGACGTCTCACCTCTCATCCGAAAGGCTTCTTCAATTCTCAGCCAGATGGTGGAGAGACCCAGGTATTTCTCATCAGCTGTAAAAAACTAAATAAGCATATGAATCAAATTATCATTATATGATAAAACACATTACAATAACAGCAATTTCACAGATTAAGATTCACAGATTAAGGTTTACGGCCATAACATTGTCATCGTTTACTTTTTTTCCTAATTTAATGTTCAAGCCAGTGTAGAACTGAGCCCAGATATGTGACGGTATCGGTTTGAGTAGCTGTAGCAGCGCCCTCAGTGACCAGAGTATGAAAGTTCCTTTGCATATAATAAGTAATGGTTTTGTTACACGCGACCTCAGGGAGTTGGTCCAGTTATTGTCCTACTGTTTTACTGTCACCCTCATCAACCTGCTCTCTCGCTTCTCTGGTTTGTCCTCGGTGCTGATTGGTTGCTGAGCGATCGCAGCACAATATAAACCCAGAGAAGGCGGAGCCTGGGGTTTGGCCACCACCGTCCTGGCATTTCTCTGCTCCTCCTACCAGATCTCCATCGGCATCACCTATCTGTTTGCTCATACAGCTGTGGTTATCGTGTTTGGTTTGTGAGGGAGTCACCAGCATGGCTGGTTTTGGTTTTGGTTTTCATTAGTTTAGTTTGTCAGAATTAGTCTCGGGGAGAAGTCTGAATCTGAGTTGTGTAGTTGGTTCATGGTCTCCTTCCTTTTTTGTGTGTTTTGGCCGGGGCTCCCAACTCTTTCAGTTCTGTTCGTCGGTTTTTGAGTAACCATGTTTTCATTATTAAGTTTGTCGAGTGGCAGCTATTTGTGGCATTTTATATACTGGGTTCCTTTGAGCCATTAAGTTAGGGACCATATCAGGTTTAATGGCCAGCAGGAGGAGCATCTAATATTTGCAGATTTTCATTCATTTATAGTCCTTGAAGGACAACATTTTATCCATAGCATGTTGTTTGTCTCTGTTTATAACCAAAGTATACAGTGCCAGTCAAAAAGTTCTTGAACTGAATTTTTTTAAACCAATTTTAATTTATGGTAATACTCTGTATTTTTTTTGTTTTTGTTTGTTTGTTTTTGTTTTTAAATATTACTTCAAAGAACATTTTGGAAAATATCAACATAGAGGACATGCCTCATAATCTTGTTTTTAATACTGAATTGTGTATAGACCAATGGAATGATGGAAGTCTCTCAGTGGCTTATATGATGCAACACTGACAATTTTCAGTGTCCTGTGAAAGGACTTAATGCCTCTAGGTGTCATTGTTGTTCCACACACTCCTCCCATGCGCTGCGTCCACCTTTCACAGCACAGACAACAGTGCAACACAATTACGCACTCTTACATGTCACCATGTAGACACAAAACCAAAACAGTTTTAGCATATACACAAAAAGTAACTCATGGAAATAGAGTTAGCTTCAAACTAGTAGTTAGGGAGTTCCAGAGAATTGTATCCTTAACTGAGTTTATGTGAAGGAAGAAGGAAGATTGTGTTAATATCTTTGATAGGTCTACTTATAGCAGCATTAAAAATGGGTGGAGCTAAGATGTTAAATGTAAATGTCACATTGAAGTAATTAGGAAAAATGTCAGAATTAACAGAATTGTACTTCTTTTAAAATTCATCTATCCATCTATTTTCTTCTGCTTATCCAAGGCTGACTCACCAAGCAGCAGCATAAGCAGAGGAACCCAGAGCTCCCTCCCCCTGCCACTTCATCCAGCTTATCCGGGGGGGACATCAAGGTGTTCCCAGGCCATCCGAGAGATGTAATATCTCCAGCGTGTCCTGGGTATGCCCTGGGGCCTCAAGGGAGGTACCAGGAGGTAGGAAATGCCTGGAACACCTGACCCAAGAGGCATCCTAGTCAGATGCCCGAAGCGCCTCAAACTATGCCGCATTTCCATTAGTACCTGGTACCAGGTACTTTTTCAGTAGCCACTCAGCTGGGGTTCCAAGCAATCCAAAAATGTGGTGCAGAAGAACAGCATGCCGCTGATTGGCCAGGGAGTGTCGTCACTAGTTGAGTCATGAGAGTGGTTCCTTAACCAGAATCAACCGCACCATTGTTGCTGGAAGTCCACAAACAGCTGTACTTTTGAAGTACACTGATTCAATAAAGACATGTTCAGGGGTATAGGGTTGTACTTAACAACGATAACCTTCATCCATTAAAACATTGTACGGGGGTCTTATGGATGATGACGATAGTAAACTGGCCTTAGCTACGTTAGCTTGCCTCTGTCTCATCCACTGTTGTGTTTTGAGACGCATATAAATTATATCAACAGACTGCTGACCGCGCTGCTATATTGTCTAACCCTCACTGAGGTGGTACTCAATTGCAATGGAAACAAAACGAGACCGTGGTGAGTCGAGTCGATCCACGCTGAGTAGGTACTGATGGAAATGCGGCATTACTCTTTTTGATGTGGAGTAGCACCTCCACTCTACACTCTTCACACCATCTCTAAGGGAGAACTCAGCCACCTGCAGATGAAGCTATGCCTAGAAAAGGCTCTAAAGTCATTTGTTTCATTGAACCCGACTACAACCAGAAATCAAAAGTCAAAGGCTACTTTCCCCACTCGTTTAGCCATAGAGAAAATCTGGCATATGTAGGACCTTATCTTCCCGCATCGGCTTATGGGTTAGAATGAATAAGCACAGAGGGGCGGAGAGATTTTTTAAAGCGGTACTACACTAGAAGAGGCAGGGTTTGCCTTATTATGCTGTCAGAATGATGTTGATATTCTGGTTTTGGGTTGTGGTATTTTCAGAATGGGTTTCATTGAAGTTGCAGGTGTGGATCTTTTCACAAGGTCCACTATTGCTTCTGCTTGTACTGAAACACTCCTGACCCATTTTATGCCCCCAAACACTTCGCACCTTTGCAGATGTCAGTTTAAATCTGTTCATCAGCATCAATCCAGTGGTTAAATTAGTCCACTGGATTGACATAGTTGGGGTACTTTTTATTCAGCGTGCTTTAAATCATGGTGAAGAAAAGTTGGAAGATTTATGCTGATGGTTATTCAGATGCTGGTGGAAAAAATGTGTTTTCCTTGGGTGTTTTTGGCATGCCTGTACTATATGTTACCCACAGCAGCAGGAAAACCAGCCTTTACTCGGAGTGTCATTTGCGAACGTGAACGTGGCTACAGCTGCCAAATTATGATTAAAATTTAGAGGGTTCTTCATGCGTGTGATGCGTGAGCATGCTTGAAATGCTCCGAAGGAGTGCAACCCCACCATTAACGCTTTCCTAGGGGCTTACGTGCCCCCGAACCTCTGCAACCTCATGACACTCTGTTTGAAGGCTGCACATGCACTGCTCGGCTGAGATATGGTGTCAGGAAATGAAAAAATCCATTATGTAGATTTCACCTCCCTCTACCCCTACATCAACAGCAACCAATATTATCCCCTAAACCAGACCCCACAAGGGTTGCTTTTCCCTGTCTTATCGTTCAAAACCAAGGCTGGGAAGTTGGTGTTCACGGTTTGTAGAACATGCACCGAAAATAACGTGTCACCCTGCACCCACAGCAATGAGGGGAGGGCCCTGACAGGTGTTTGGACTACACCAGAGTTTATTGATAAGGGCTTCAAGTTAATTAAAATCACAGAAGTCTGGCATTTTGACAGGAAAAGCAATACATTATTTAAAGACTATGTAAGGACTTTCTTGAAAGCTAAGCAGGAAGCCTCTGGGCATCCCGCTGATGCGGTCGATGAAGAGAGGAAAAAGAGTTACATTGCAGAATATCAAACTCACCAGGGGATTGCCTTGGACCCTGAAAAAATAAAATTGAACCCGGCTAAAAGACAAGTAGCTAAACGATACTTAAACAGTCTGTGGGGGGAGTTTGGGCAGAGACACAATCTAACCCAAACCACGCTGATCAGTGAGCCTGAGGAAATTTTCAATTTTATGTTTTCACCAAAATATAAAGTAAAATCTTTCTCCTTTGTCAGTGATCAATTAGTTAGTGATAACAGGGTTATTATAGGTAACAAAAACAAATGGAATGACAAAAACTAAAATTTAAAAAACATTTTTGTTAACTGAAATAAATAAAAACTGTAATTAAAAAGAAAAAATGAAAACTAACTAAAACTATATTGTGAGTTTACAACATGAACGAAAACTAAAGTATAATGTAAATCCAAAACTATTATAACCCTGGTCCATCTTTGTTGCTGTCTTTACCACAGCTTATAGCAGACTAGAGTTTTACCAAGTATTTAGACAAATTTCAGGAAAGGATTTTATGTTACTGAAAGTTTAATCTATCGTAATAGAGAGGGTGATTTCAACCTTTGTATGGTGTTATTTAAAAACATACAGGATCAGTTAGAAATGAATATATTAGCCCAGCAAATCTATCCTGGATAGAAACACTTCTTTTCAACATTTATTGGTTGATTTAACACCTTAATGCCCAGAACACCTGAGCTTGAGGTCCGGCATACTACCCCATCAGTTACAGTTTATTTACCCAAGAAGAAATGACATCATGTCAACTCGTGTAAAAAGAAACTTTTTTAGCATCATGCTGAGACAGGATGTTTCTAATTTTATAAATATTGCGCAAATGCTAAAAAAGCAGTTTAATATGTGCATTGAAGGACATATCCTGATCAAAAATGACTCCAAGGTTCCTCACAGTGTTACTGGAGGCCAAAGTAATGCCATCCAGAGTAAGTATCTGGTTAGACAATTACTCTAGAATTTGCGGGGGCCGAATATAATAATTTCAGTTTTATCTGAATTTAGAAGCAGGAAATTAGGGGTCATCCAGGCCTTAATGTATTTAAGACATTCCTGCAGTTTAACTAATTGATGTGTGTCATCTGGCTTCATGGATGTGCAGTAAATGATGTTGGTGTGCAGGCTGTGATCAGCTGACCTGCTGCTGCTGCTCTGAGGTTTACTGCTCTGTGTGGATGAGCTGAACTCACAGAGATGTAACCCAGTGTTTCACAGCTGTCTGAGCCGATCTCCATCCCCACACTGACAGCATACAGGCTGTAGACATGTTGGACTCTGTGAATGAATCTCAGCATCAGCAGCTTTGATTCAGACACTGATGTAACCTGTAACTGTGAGCATGAACACAGAGCTTTACTGTAAATACAGTACAGCAGGCTGACCTGTTTATCCTGCACTAAACTGCAGTATTTTCATACAATCTTTAAATGTACTTGTACTTCATTACTGCCCACATTTGGTTTTGGATGAGTTGGGCTACTAAGTACTGTTATGGCCACTGACCTTTTGGCCTCTTTTTGGAAGAGAGCTGCTCTCTTCCTCCCTCTCCTCCTCCCTGCTCTAAGTGTTTCCTGCCTGGCTGCCACAGCTGAACAGCATTGTGGTCGTTTGAGAGACTGCATATTTGGCTCCAGCAGCAAGTGCTCCCTGCCATTTGGCCATCGGGCTTGGACGTTTGTGGTTGCTGGACTAGGCTTCATGTGTTTAAAGGCATAAGTGATTAACAGTGGCAAAAACTCATTTGTTTTTTTGTTTCATTGGTTCTGCTGGTGTTGATGGTGCTCTCTTTTGTTAGTGGAAGCTCGGTAGGGGTTCTCTGCGCACCTTTTTCTCCTGTTTTGTGGCCAGCCACGAAGCGTAGGTGTTATCTTTTGTTTTAAAGCTTAGCACTACTTTTTGTTTCTAGGAAGATTGCAGGGTTTTGATTTATTTTGGCCTTGGACAGCCTGATGTTTGACATGCTTCCTTTTCATGTCTTTTTCTCCCTTTTTGTTTTGATGACATTGAGTTAATTGTAAAAAGATGATAAAATAAATTCTTTAAGCACATGCGGTTTGACAGTGCATTATGTTCTACTTCCTCTGACCCCTAGACCTTGCAGGTAGGGGGTTGTAACAGTACATATGTGAGACTAAATGAATCACAAATAAATTTACAACAGTTCGAGACAGAATACAACCAGTTGCAGTTAAAAACTCCAGCCAGGAGAATTTCATTAGAGTCTAAAGGGTTCATTATACCCAATATAGTGTTCCTGGTGAATGGCGGCGCATCCCAGAAATGATCTCATCCACTGGTGCAAGCTGTGCTTTGGTGGAATTTTGGCTGGTCACACACCTGTGTTTTTGTACCTCACACAGGCACTGCAGCTGTTGTAGCTGGGTTGAAGACGCAAGGATATGATTGTCAGTTTTTACAGTCATTTCAGTGACAGATCAGCTCAGAAGCTCAGAGATGCTCGGATTATACAGAGGGAGAGGTGGCAGCAGCTTGAAAAAACAAAAACTCTGCAATCACTTTGCTTCCTGTTTCAACTTCTTCTCTTTAGAGCACTGATGCAGAGTGACAATATCTATCAGCTGTTAGAATATTGCAACGAGTCGGCCTCAGCACGTCACTGTTTATGCATAGCACGACCAGTGCTGCGACTGCAATGGGCCTTAAGGTGGGTAACTGCTGATAATAACTGATAAATGTGATAAATATGATGGGCACTAACGGGAGTATCACTACAACGGCACCTCACTGAACCAGCAAAGACAAGAAACCAATCTGATCGTGCTACCACGTCCAGAGCAGTTTCAGTTAATACTGCAGTGCAAACTAATCTTGTAGGCCTGCAGCCAGTGCCAGCTGAACTGTAATGAGTTAGCCCTGGACTTTCTGCTGTCCCACATGTTAAACCCCACTGACACACTCTCTCCCCCACTGAGAGTGCCTCTATCAGTCAGCCTATTAGTTCTCATCATGTCACACACAGCCCTAATAGTGTTAGGCATACACACACACAAACTCACAGCTTGACATAACTAAAACCATAAAAGCCAAGGCTCTGTTATTGTCCATGTGTGCGCATGTGTGTAGCTCTGTGTGTGACAGTCTTATGGCCAAATGTGTATATCTGTGTGTGTTCACCTTTTACCGGATTTTATGTGTGTTCTTAGATCTGCTGATTAAAAACATTCAACAGTGGCCTGCTTGGCCCGGTGGTCTGCCCAGACTGGGGTGGTCTCTGAATTTACAGCAAGGTGAGGGCAGACTTAACCAGTGTTGCTGGATAATTTGTATCTCTTTAAAACAATCTGATTTCTAGATCAAGTGTGCTAAGTTGCTGTCACATACCCATGTGTGTTGGAAAATGAACTCATCTCCTTCAATTTTATATAAAGCAAGGAAATAAGTGCATTAATATGAGTGCTGTTGTTTCCATGGAGTGACAATGTATCCAGTACTTTTTGCTTCTAACAAATGTCTCCCTGCTGCAGAGGGTGATGCCTGGATTTATTGAACTCTGCTGTTCTTCAGGATAAGGACTTCAGGTGGCTGAAGCTTTCCGATCAACATTCTAAGGCTCTGATAACAGTCAGTACTCTCCTTCAAACCGCTTATAATAAAATATTAATTTATTTAGCACAGTATTTCATATTTGTCACTAGCTCATCGGTTTATATTGATAGATCTCAGTTGTGTATTCATCCTCCCTCAGTGAATGGATGAAAGTTTTGTTCAATGAAAATCAATATTTCTTTTTAATCACTAAAAAGAAATCAAGGAAATTATTAAAAACTAACTGTGGAAAAAAAACTATGCTGTTTTATTCCTTAAACTGTGGCTGATGTCCGGACATCCACAGCTTTGTTGTTATGAATGTAATGTATACTGCTTTGTACACCACACTCATAAAACCAGAAAGAAAAACCCAAAGCAGCAGACCGCAGGAGCAGACATTTCAGAAACGGGTAGAAACTGTTGGTCAATCACCACCCAGACAAAACCTTGGGCTTGACTTTGAGGGAGGCAGAGGTACTAAGAGGGCCACCCAGGATAAAGAGGTATGAGACCTGCCAACACAGCAACTAATGACCAATAAATTGTAAGTGCAACTGACCTGCTCACACTGCTGTAAATCAAAGGTTATTACAGAGACAGACAGCAAGGCAGAGGGAGCACAATAGTAATTTACAGAAGCTCTGTTAGACAGCAGTGATCACTGCCATTGTAGTTATCATTTTGGATTTTTCATTAATAGCATGCATGCACACAGCGGCCACAAAAGTGCTCTGCTGGTTTGTGAATCGAGTAGAACAAAATCCATCTATAAAGTAATGAACGAGTGGTGCCCAGCACAACAGATCCCGCCCCTGGCAGATGTTTTAGCCAATCTGAACATTGGCCGTCTCTCAACGTGCCGGTCTCCAAGCGCTGACTCACCCAGATAACACACAGGAATTATTCTACGTGCCCATAATTTTTCTTTGACCTAAAATGGACACTTGCTGCTCCTCCAACCCTTCTCGGCCTGGACCGTTTGCTATTTTATCCAGATTAAGGAGCCGTGGCTGCCAGATTTTGGGAAGTATGCAAATACCAATAAATAGTGATACTAATCAATCGCCATTGCTCATCATTCTTATCTATTAATGGTACCTATACACTTTCCCCTCACTCTTTCCCCTCCCCCCAAAGACATTACACATAAAAGGGATCAGGATCACTTTTTGACACAACACCGGCAGCTGCTGAAAGTAACTAATAAAGCAACTTGTAATCTAACTTAGTTACTTCTAAAATTAAGTAATCAGTGAAGTAACTAAGTTAGTTCTTAAAGGAGTAATCACTAATCAGTAATCGGATTACTTTTTCAAGGTAACTATGCCATCACTGAGTGAGAGTACGCAGGAAGTTCCAGGAGGAATTGATACTATTGAGCAACACTGAAGGTCATTCACCTGTTTCACCTAGAATTTATTCCTAGCTGCAGTGATGATGATGATGATGATGATGATGCAGCAGTACGGTCGCCTGTGGCAACTTGGCTCCATGTTTGTCACAATCCCTAAAATTCATACTGTAGTTCAAGGCTCGGCTAAGGACATAATGAAAATGAATGAGGCACAGCAAAAAGCAGTGCTAAAGGATTCTGTTACTTTGTTTTTATTGAGTTGGCAGCGAAGTGAAAAAATCAGCATGACCCATGTTGTGTCCCAAACCATGGGCTGGAGTCATGCTATTTGCTCTCCACAGGCAAACTGAAATACGGTTCCATATGTTAAGAAACTATAAATTCTCCAGATCATTTCTGCCTCCATTTCCTGGTTCTTTCTTGTTCTCTTTTCCATGTTTGTATCCTCCATAAAAAGTGAACAATGGGCAGGCTGTCTTTGGTTTGGCTGCTAATGAATTCAATATTTCCCCCTCATGGCAAGGCCTGATTAGAAGGAGAAAAAATACATTTTGTCCTACTCTTTTTGATGGAATGCCTTATCTGTCTGTGTATGGCGTACATGCATGCCTGTGTGTTTGGAAGAGTTGTGTCATGGCAACACAGCAGTTACAGGGTGAATGGGTGATCCAGGGGTTTGTTTCAAAGGCTGCCAAAGGCCCAGCCTCTTCTCTGCTTGCATTTCCTCCGCCTCTCCTTTCATCTCATTTTCTGCCTCTTCTTTTCCATTCGGCCTTATCGTGCAGCTTTTCACATTCCAAACACCGTCATACACTTTCCTAATCATTGTGCACGCAACTCACAATAACAACTAAATTGCATTTTGTGCTCAATAACAATGCTGTTGGCACCAAATACTCAGAACACAACCGTTGTTTTCAGAAGGCTAGTTGTCAGCAACCATGCACTACTATTGTCTTCAGTTAGGGGTCAGTATCTGATTAGGGGGTCATTCATAATAATCAACATTTTCCAAAGTCTACAAAGAGTACACACACACACACACACACACACACACACAACGTGTACAAAGAAAATGTTCATCTTCTTTCCTGACATTTAATTTCACCTGGTTCTTTGGTATTTTAATGTAATAGGAAGTATTAAAACACATCCTTCTGTTGAGAAATTCTAGAATTCTTGGTATCAAATATATTCTTTGCTGTCTATTAAAACATTGTATTGTTGCACTAATAAGATATACGTATATATTAGAATTTATAGGGTGCACTAAACTGTTTTTAATTGTATTGTGAACATGTGCTGGACTGCAGGTACACTAAATGTACATGCCACCACACTGTACACAGTGGCAGTGGAGCAATTTACACTAGCAACTTACACTGTCACCATGTTTTGTGTACATACAGCGCTTGTTCGCCCACTCCCCTGCACCACGATTTGTCCTTTAGTGACCTGTAACGACAGCCGACAGCGAGTTTTCTTACACAAAAGTTGGCAACAGTGCCGGCTGCCAATCACTGGATTACGCACCAATATAGGGGCCAGCATAGATGAAAACATGCCAGGAACGTGTAGAATTAATGCACAGTACATGCTTTCTGAATAAATTGCAGGTTGTTTTTTGTGGTTTACTGCGTACGGTTTCCATTTTTGATTCATCTTTTTGGAACAACACTTCCACTTCTTGTTGAATTTATCTCCAGCGGCTTTGGCTGCTTTCCACACCTGCTGCGCGGCACTCACAGCTTGTTCCTGTCTAATATCATCAGTAGAGTCTTTCTGTGAATCGATGGTGGCCTATTTTAGAGAATTCAACCAGGCCTTTGAATTGATCCTCAAGACCAGAGACCATATTGCTTATTTATTTACTTTTGTTTCTGTAGCTCAGGAGGTAGAGGAGGTTACCTACTAATCAGAACGTTGGTGGTTCGATCCCTCGCTGCTGACAAAAGTATCACAACGCAGCTGTCGGAGTGTGAATGTGTGCGAATGTGGCATGCTGTATAAAGCACTCTGAGTGCTCAAAGTGGAGTAGAAAAGCACTATATAAGAACCATTGTTTGCTATTTACTGTTTTTTCAATAGTGATGGTGAAATATAAAAAAAATCAAATAAGTGCAGATAACCTAATATAAATGGGGCCCTCTTGTGGAGATGAAACACAGCACATAATGGTGTGGAGGTGGAAAAGCAGGAAGAAGTAGGTAGAGTAAAGGAAAGAGGGTGGGGTCTTTATGAAGTAATGGCTGCCAGATGTTTTGGTATAATCGCAGGGAAAAACTCTATTCCAGCCATAGTCATCTATCATGTTCACCAGTCCACTGCACTTAGCAGCCAGCAGATAGACAGACAGGAGACAAGAGGAAAGCTCTGTGTGTGTGTGTGTGTGTGTGTGTGTGTGTGTGTGTGTGTGTGTGTGTGTGCAGAGGTTGCTGTAAACCTAGATATTGGTATGTGCTGTTGAATGTAATAACTACCTGTCTTTTAAATTCATAACATAATGTTTGATATGGTCAAAAGGAGTCTAAAACTTTGAAAACCCCTCAGAGAAACTGCTTTACTAGTAAATCACCTAGTATAGCACAAACCAACAAAAAGAAACATTGGTTTTGAAGTCAGACAGGCGTGCCATGATTCATGTATGGCACTTTGCAAATCTAAAATATTTAGAGACAAGCAAGTTGGTTTTTTTTGTTTTGTTTTAGTATGTTTTACAGGAGGTTCTGATTTTCTGTTGGAGGTCCAAAAAATGATTTCAAAACTATTTAGTTTTGCTTCATTTCTCTCAAATTGGTTCCAACTACAAAAAAGAATGAAAATTATAATCTGCACCATTATCTGCCTGTTGTGTGGCTGCTATATACAAACGTACATTGGGAAAATAAATGGTTAATAAATGCACACACCGCTGAACACACTACACACAATAATACTGATGCTGTCTTTGGTATCATGCCACCTTCTCAGAAAAGCAGAGCTGCAAAAAAGGGAGTAATGCCCACTGAAGAGGACAGACACACTGGAATATGAAACACTGGGCAGGCCGACATAATAAAAAGAAAAATGCAAAAAAATACCTCATTGTGTTTGTTTACTGGAAATGTTTTATTTTCTACTGATCCTTGTGTTTATTGTTTTGGTGAATAATCCCTCAGGGACCCTGAAATGTTTCCGAAGGACCTCAGCAAGCATAGTGGATGCAAGGCAGCCTAACACCACTCATCCCTCTGTCTGTCCATTGGCTGAGGTGGTTATGAAGGTAAGGATGAAAAGCTGTTTTTTCACTGCTATAAATAGAAGTCTGGAATGTCGTACTGAGGGCTTTGCAAGGTTGCCTACCCCCTTCCTGATTTCTTCTTTTTTTTTGCATATGTCACACTTATATTTTTAAACCATTACTTCATTTATTAAGAGTAAAAAGGTACCCGGTCCTACCTGGCCCTTTGTGAAAAAGTAATTGCCCCCCAGAACCTGTATTGGTTGTGCCACCGTAGGCAGCAAAACCTGCAGTCAAGCGGTTGCAATAATTGCCGGTGAGTCTCTCACATTGCTCTGGAGGAATGTTGGCTCACTCTTCTTTGCAGAATTGTCAGACTTTGACTAGGCCACTCCAAAAACATCATTTCATTTTTTTTATTTTTTGAGCCAATCAGAGCTGGATGTGCCCTGGTGTCTTTTGGATTATTGTCCTGCTGCATAACCCAAGTGTGACTGGGCTTCAGGGCACAAACTGATGGCCAGACATTCCCCTTGAGGAGTTTTTGGTAGAGAGCAGAATTCATGGTTTCAATCAATTATGAAAAATCGTCCAGATCCTGAAGCAGCAAAGCAGCCCCATTTGTGCATGAGGGCTCTCACCTCAGAAATGGCTTTCTAATCCTTTTGAGACTGATAGATTTCAATTACTTTATTTCTCATCTCTTCTGGAGTTCCTTTAGGTTGTAGCATGATATGTTACTTTTTGAGATCTTTTAACCTACTTCACTTTGTCAGACAGGCTCTACTTAAGTGATTTCGTGATTCAGCAGGTCTGGCAGTAATCAGGCCGGTGTGTGGCTAGTGAAATTAAACTCAGCTTTCCAAAAAAATGTGGTTAAGCACACTTAGTTCATGATTTAACAAGAGGAGGCAATTACCTTTTCACATAGGGCCAGGTGGGTTTGGAAAGCTTTTTTCCCTTAATAAATGAAATAATTTAAAAACTGCATTTTGTATTTACTTGAGTTATCTTTGTCTAATATTAAAATGTGTTTGAAGAAACATACAGGTGTAACAAAATAAGAGCTCAGAAAGATTCTTTGTTGTTGTTGGAAAACCTTTTTTTTTCCCCAGAGAGCGACAAAAACAACAATAACAAAATTAAACAAAACACAAAATATGCAAAGGAACATTTTTCCACAATGGGGCAGCACAAAGGTTATTGGCATTCATGTCTCATACCTGGTGTAAAAACCATATAAAGCCTTTATAATGATGCCTCATCATAAAGTGATAAGAATGATTGTTTAGTGTATGACAGCAGAGAGGGAATATCAAAAGACAAACAGTTTCCTGGGACAGGAATGTTTGTTTAGGGTCGTCTCTGTCTGACACCAGCTCTCACTAATTACGTTCCCCTGTCTTCGCCCGAGGCCAGACTCGGGCCATTAGATCTTGCATTAGTCTTCATCAGGCCCAGAGAAATCCTCAAGCTTTTTTTTGCTAACATAGATAAGGTCTTATCAATGGATGGTTGACTGACAGCTCCATCAGATGTCATATGAGGTCATTTGCTAGTGTTTTAGTTGTCAACATGGCAGTTTATGTGTTGCTTTTGACCTCTTCAAGGTTGGGGAAATTGTGAAATAGGCCTTTGGCCTTGGTGGACAATGCATTCTCTGAATGTCCTTCCAGTTTGATCTTGTGAGATCAGCAAGATACAGTCATGAGTGAATCCATCTGCCGGGGCTTCAAGTTATGGATATGTAGCTGAACAGTAGTTTGGACCAATCACCAGCTTCTGCAGCCTTATTTTAAGTGTGAAAACAGTTGTGCACAAAAAGCAGTGACAAAAGCAGTGTTGTGTAAGTGCTGTGAGTGCTCAGTCAGAGTAGAAAAGCGCTACGTAAGAACTAGTCCATGTAACTACAAAAATAAAGATTATCAGCTCAGTTTCACATGACTCTCTAAGTGTGAGGCAGCAACGTCTGCAGTAGTACCGTTTCTTTGGATGATTGACAGGAATCTCAGCCTATTGTTTTTAACAGCATTTGCAGCATCAAACATTGAGTTAAATACATTTGAACATTTAAGATAAGGTTTATTTGTCACATGCACAGTAATAAGAATATATAAACAAGAAGAATAAAAATAAGTAATTCACATTATACAGAATAGAATAATTTACATTGTGCATAATAGTGCAGTTTAGGGCTCAGAGTTGAGGAGATGGATGGCTTGTAGATTAAAAACTCTTCTTCAACCAATAAATTACCTTGTCGACGTGGGAAAGGGTCTTCTGGAGGAAGGTTATGGCGTCGTCTGTGGATCCGTCTGGCGAACTGTAGTGGGTCGAGGCCGGTGGGCAGTGAGGAGGTGATGAATGTCTCGATGAGTCTGGAAACATTTCAGCACCACAGAGGTGAGTGCTATGGGCCTGAAGTCACCGGGGCTGCAGGGGTGTGGTTTCCCTTTGGTAGAAATTTGAGTAGAGCAATTTAAAAAAACTACTAAAAACAAGGCGTGATGCTGGGCACAGCAAACCCAGCCCCCAGCAGACATTTCAGCTGATTTCAGTGTTGTCTGTCTGACAAACACTGAATCACCGAGATAACACGTGGGGCCTATTGTCCATGCCCATAATTTTCCAAGGTTTTAAAATTTGAAGTAAAATAACTTTATGGCCATTTTCATGTTTTGTAAACGCTGTATCTCTTATAATGAGAAAATACACTATTTGCTGGGTGGGTGATAATGGGAGACTGAGAGAGATTCAAAAGTGGTCATTCATTCGTGGATCCGAATAATATCCTGATTAAATGTTACATGTCCATGGACTATAGTAATATGCTTCTTACTGCAGCAAATGAGGATAATGTCTATTTTCAGCTGAGATATGACCAATAATAGCTGTTAAATGAAGTTTCCCATGTTAAACTCAAGTAGCCTTCTAATCCAGACTCTGGATCAGATCCAGACTCTGGATCAGATCCAGATGGCGTTCCTGACCCTCCACAACTGTGTACTGAATATCAGATGTGATTTTTTTATTTTGCCTCATGTGGGGTATAATTGGACATTTTTGATTTCTTTGATTTTACTTATATTTCATCATTTGATGTCTTTTGTTCCCCAGCACATCCTCATGTGTGACTGTACAGTTATGTTTTTTTTCATATTGACATACTTTATTAACACATGGGACCTAAAATCACACAAAAACATCAACTCTGTGTTAAAAACAAGAAGATTTTTTTCTGTGAAAACCACAAACATGTTTAACGAACTCTTTATAACTTAAAATAAGTTGTCATTTTCAAAGACCTCTACAGATTTAGCAACAAAGTTAATTGCACATTAAAGTGCACGCAGTGCCTCAGGCATTTTTCTACAACTATTTACAGAACAGATTAGGTACGCACCAAAAAATAAAAGTCCTCTGTTCATCTTCTTGTTTTTAATGGAAGCTCTGAGACTCAGTAGCACTAAGCTTTTTTCAATTACTGACAATTTCCCAAAGTTGACTGAGATATGGCAATTCTAATGAGTGACTTTCCCCTTTTCTTTGTCCCAGACTTTGCATTACATAAGTGGATAATTAAGGTCCTCATATGCAAGCCTTTCTAGTTTTGTCATCAATCATGGGAAATTATTCCAATGATTAAACTTCTGCCCTGGGGGGGGGGGGGTTCGCATGGCCAATCATCTGAGCTCATTGATGACAAATAGAGGGATTGTAGTGAAATTTGGGTTTCTATGGAAACCAATGCTGGGTAACACCCGCACACAACACCTGATTTGTAAATGGTTGTATATACTCAGATATTGCTGCAACAGCTGGCTGTAGCTCTGGAGGTAGAGCAGGTCACCTGCTGATTGGAAGGTTGACAGTTCGATTCCTGCCTGCTCCGGGCTGCATGCCAAAGTATCCTTGGGCAAGATGCTGAACCCTGAGTTGCTCTCCGACGCAAGCGTTGGAGTGTGAGTGTGTGTGTGAATGTTCGGCAGAAAGCACTTGGCTTAGTTACACATGGAAGTGCTTGTATGAATGGGTGAATGTGTATAAGTGCTCAGATAGAAGAGAAAAGCGCTATATAAGAACGAGCCCATTCACCATTTATTTTTAGAAGCACTTAAAAATATATTCAGTGATTAAGTGATGTGTTCTCATTCATATTTCCCTGAACGTTCACAGCACCATCTTTGGCAGCCACCAAAGTCTAAATTGGTGGCTAACACCGGGTCCATACGCATATGAAACAAAGGCAGTGTTCAGTGCAGAAACATCTTAAACTACTTTCTACCATTAAAACTGCCTTTATTAGCACCTTAGCTTTGAACTTCACCGTGTGACACTTCATTGGCTCTTCATACTCTCTAAGAGAATCATGACACCAGTGGAAACAAATCAATCAAAATTTCGTAACTGGAAGCAAAAGTGATCTTACTACGTATGTGGGATTCGTGAAATGGAAAATCTTAAATTCTATAACTTCCTGATCGGGTTGCACAAATTGCCCTGGTCAAAATTCTTACCGCCACAGTGGTGCCCCTTGTGGATTTGCGGGTACCTAACCAGGTGTCACAATAAGATGCCACACAAATTATTTGTGACACTCCAAATAACAGCTCCTGTCCATCACAAGACAGAGGGACACAACACCGGCCTGACACTGCCAGGCTGTGTCACTCTTCCTGTTGTACGCCTGGAGACAGCGTTCACATCTGTGAGGCTTCAGCGCTGCACTGCGGGTCCTTTCCGGGTTCACGAGATGTTCTTAGCAACGAGAGAGAGAGCGGCAGAGAGCTGACATGTTTTGAGCACAGGTGCCACATGGAGCGCTGCAGCACTCTGGTGCTGCCTGGAGTTGTTCACACCGCCTGACTGGATCACATGCCTACCTTTCACAGGTGAGTTTTATTGCATTTGGCCATTACACCATTTTGAAAACAGAATTTGCAAACGTTGCAGTGATGCTCTGTAGTCCTGCTGTGAAACCAGGCCCCAAACAATGAAGTCGGTCTTACTGAACTAACTACTCTGATACAAACCCTCGTGTTCAGACCTTCTGTTTGCTGCTGTCTGCTCATCACGCTGCTTTTGCATTTGTGCTCCCTGTCCTCTTGCTTTTGTGTAGTAATAATTATAATAATAATACATTTAATTTATAAAATACTTTACAAAAGTTGGAAATAGCTCTTTTTTCCTTTTACATTTTTAAACATAAAAATTTAGTGTATGCACTAAAACATGGATGTATAATTTTAGTATACAGTTCACTGCTAACAGAAGATGAAGTAGATCAGTGTCTATGACGGTGTCTTATTTTAATTTGTGAGCTTTGTTCATTTTTCCTTAAATATTACCATTAATAATACTTAACTTGATAAAATCTCTGAGTATAAAAATGCTTTTTTTTTATTCATAAACCTACAGATGTCATATCTGCATGTGAGGATCTGGTGATTGCAGACATTTATGATCATAGCAACAGTGTTACAATCATCAGCAGCTGTAAACGCTGATGCCCGGAGTATTCAACATCCATAATTATCAGAGAAAGTTACATTATTCTTGGTGTCTGTCAGGTTCCCAGTATATATTAGTGCACATGTGAATGAGACGCACTAACTTAAGAACTTTGTAGAGAGGAGCTCCATGTAGTTCACGCCATCGGCTCAGTTTACAGCGCAGATCTGCCACATCCAATATGGCGGACGCGCTGACGTATCACAGCAACGGGCAGCTGCGTCTACGTTATCGAGTCTGCCTCTACACAACACACTAACTACACACTGCAAAAGCACTGAAAGCTCTAAACTCGCTATCAGTGTCGTTGTCTTTTTTCGCCCTGCCAGCTTTCACCTGCACCTCAGCAACCAAAGAGCACACCTAATTATCTCTGATTAGCTGATGCGGTGCATCTTTCTACCAATGGGAAAGGCGATGCATCATTGATTTATTTATTTGGGCTCGCAAAGCTTTCCGCCAGTGAAGATCCCATGTTTACTGCACCGAACACAGGTGAGGACAATACACAGGAAAAAGCATGGCGTAAATTATTGATCTACTAAACCGATCAACGCAGTTTTAAAACTGGTACGTAGCTTGACGTCCACATTTTTCCAGTACAAGGTGAAACTGAGACTCACCGAGGCTGCGTGGTGCTGCTACGTCATCTTTAAATCGACTATGTCATTTAGACGCGCGGGCGCGTCCGTGGACTCCAGGGGGCTAAAGAGGATTTTTATTATTTTTATCATTTTTACTTTACCCAATTATGTAAAAAAAAAAAAAAATCAATCAGGTGACCCTGGGGTCCGTGCAAATCAGAATGATTGATGAATCAGACGGTCGTTTTGCTGCAATGTTGTTAACAAACATACCAAAAACATACCCGTTCCCCGGAGTAACAAAAGTCCTGCACGAAGAAAAATCCTCCTGAAGTAAAAGTACATGAGTATTAGCAGTAACGGTAGGTAAAGTAACAGTAAAATCATTTTAGATGCTTCAGGTGGAGCTGCTTTGAACCTACCTGTAAATAGTGCCGCATACATGGACGCCACAGAAATCTGATGTCATCAAATGTTTTATAGGAGCGACTTAAACTGAAATGTATGATCTTTAATTTGTGGTGATATATTCGATCTTTTAAGCTTTCATTACACTGAAATCATGTAAAATGTTCAGTGGGAAACAAAGAAAAAAAAACACTTTTTGATGGAGTTTTTAATTACTCACGGAAACGTAAACTGGGACCAGCTAAACACTGTTATCAGCAGGGTATGAGAAGCAGAAGTGGATGAAAGCGCCTGCATTCAGTTTGATCCGAATGTTGTATTTGAAAACACTGTTGTGTTCTTCACACCTTCCCACTGCTGGCTGATCAAGAAATCAGTGAGGTCAAATGTCAGCTTGCAGTTGTTGTTTCCAGCACCCACCTAACCCAGCCTTTGATCGTAATCCTAAATATTTTCTGGATGATTTAATGCCACCAAAAGGAATCCAAAAAGCTAAAAATACTTGAAGATGAAATGTAAAATGTGTTTGAAGTGACTCATACAGAATTATACCTAATTTCATAAATTCAAGAACATTTTTAAATGTAAAAAACGAGGTGCTCTAAGAGCGTCTCAGGGGTTATAATGAAGTGCACTACACCTGTGATGTGTATGTGTTCGTTTGTAACATTAACACAGCAGTAATGGGATATTAAGCAGTGAGAAAGGGCTTCAAATACACGTTTTCACAAGTGGCACCTTAAAAACAGACAAAGCTAGATTTGAAGTTTGATAACATTTATTATATGGACTAGTATTTTTTCCTTGCCATTGAGTAAACCCGTGGAAATGTCACTGAACTTGTGACATGTAATTTCCAAGTTTTGACTTGAAGCGCCTTTTGTGCAGGAGAAAGCAGTCTGACCAGCCGAGAGTCAGCGACCAGTTAACAGTTACCAGGTGGTGGTTTATTCGTGACACTGTTTACATCACACATAAACCATTATTTCCCGAGACATTTTCACAACGTGTACACGTCGTCACCCGCCGTGACGTCACGACATTTACAACAATAAACCGCGAGAGAAGGACGCAGAGACGGCAGCGTCCGCACGCAGCCCGTCCTCTAATCACAGATTCTCTGTAAAGATCAGTCACAATGGCTGCTCGCATCCTTCTGACGGCCCCATTGCACATAAATATTTTCCGTTAAATAAAGCAGAGAGCACCTCAAGACCCCCGTGTTTGAATCCGTGTGTGTGTGTGTGTGTGTGTGTGTGTGTGTGTGTGTGTGTGTGGTGGGGGGATACGACCGGCCCAGCAGTGGTAGAACATAACTCAGCAGCTTGTACAGACGTCCATGACACGGAGTCAAGCCTACACTAACTTTCACTGACGTTAAACACAACCACCGACACACACTATCTTATGGAATGATTGGTCTAAATGAACAATTGCAGTTAAAGACGTGGTTCATGTCTGCGTCTTAAGTTAGAATATAAGATGGGTCTTTGCTGATTAATGGTAACATTGTGTCTGTGTTTGGGAGGCGGACTGGGGCTGGGGTGGGGGTGGGGCGGCTAAGATAGAGCAAACTGCCGCTGTCTTCGCGTCACACCTGCACACAGCCCTGTATACTGGTTGTGTGGGAAGCCTCGACATCCACAGGAGGCCGGGACGGCTGCCGTTACAGTTCGTCAGCGCGCCGCGCTCTTCTCCGCAGCTCTCTTTGACGACGGAACCGGGGAAGGAGAGGAGTGCTGGGGGTTGGGGTGGGCTACTGCTTCAGTTCCAGAGCCCAAACGTGCTGAGGCCATCCCGTCCGACCCTTAGTCTTTTTATCGCCCGCTGACGAGGAGATGGAGGATGAAGTCTTCGGGGCCTCCACCTGCAGAAAAATGAGACTTATTTTATTTTCTAGTGTATCTATTCTGTCTCTCGCTGCACAACACACTGTTGAGCGTGTCTGCAGTGTCTGGATGTTTTCGCATCAGCATATAAACTGCAGGTATATCACTGTGCAAAACAACGGCGGGACAATTAATATAACCGAGCAAAAGAGTCATGCGTTTGGCAGAGAGACAAGCTGCTGTAGCTACTCAGGCACAACTGTGCGACAGCCATGAGTGTGAAACACCCCAAAGACCCGCAGCGGTCAGCAGGCTGCTGCCCGCTGTACAAAGGAGCACATTAACTCTGTCTTACAGAGGCATCGTTTGGCCTCTGGGCTAAGCCCAGCTACCGTGCGCCACGTTTAGCTCATTCTCCGGGACAAATTATTAACCTACATATGAGGAATGGCCAACGTTCACATCGGTGTTGAAATTAAATTGAAAACAAAAAACAAAAAAGACTCCAAATCAGCAAATCAGAATTCATATTTTAGTTTTTTTATTTTTGTTTTGTTTTTTTCGTGAGGCTTCATAAACTCGAAGCGTCAGCCTAAAGTTGCGGTTTCAAAATATGCGACATATTTTGGAAAATATGAATCCACCTAAGACCCTGCGTCCACACACGTTAGCTTTGCTGCATCTTATACTTCATTCTGCTCAGCAGTGTTTGATGCTTTGTTAAGCCGTGTTGACTTTGTTGTGTTATACTATAGAATAAACTCATTAACAAAAAAAGTCCTCAGATAGGCGTACAGCTTCCTGTTCTGAGAGGAAGCTCAGTATAAATACATATATTTTTCTCATTCATACAGGACCCATTGAGACTGTCTCATTTGCAGGAGAGACCTGTTTCCGGAAACGTAATAAATCTTCAAAGCACATCAGGTTATTTAATCACAAATATCCAAGAGAAATTAAAACTGCATCGCAAACAAGAGCTCAGGCCCCAGCATGGTATATAGAGTACAACAGCGAGATATTAATTAGGAGAGTGGTTATAGATGGAAAGCCTTTTTATGACTTTTTTAAATTTTCCCGTTTGCGCAACTTACCGTATTACTTCGTTATTACCGTATTATTTTGTTGATCCCTTGCCCAGGCCTTTGTGTGTGTATGCGTTTCTTTTTATAATAATAATAATAATAATAATGTCCATTCATTAAACGTGCCCGACGACGTTCTAATTGCATTATTGTAAATGTCAGGGGACAGATCCAGTGTAACTCATAAACGGACTCTGGTCTCTGACTATGAGCGCTGAAGACTCCGCATTGAATCTTCGGCTCGGTCATATTTTAGCCCTTACATCAAACTCCATAAAAACGCGACAACGCAGGCCTTGAGCGAACACAGCCTGCTCTAATTCTGCAGCGGTAAACCACTCTGCAGGTCAGTACACACATAATCCACCAGCCACCATCCATCTTGCACAAGAGGGGAAGCAACAGAGTAACTGCTGAGGAGCTGAAGCCGTGGCGTTCAGGCCTCCTTCAGTGTGCGGGGTGAGCTTTAACGCCTCACACAGATCATATAAAGACGCGTATCGCTCAAAGAAGACAGGCCACCTGCAAGATCGCCCAAAACTCGAGTAACGAGGGTGCTTTTATTATTATTTTCATTCATTTCGAAACTTTGCATGCCTTTTCCTTTTATATCAAGAAGCGTGACGAATTTTAATATTTAACTATCACCGCGAAATTTGCTTTTAGTTGATAATGTGTGAAAATGTTAGTATTACACACTGGATTTAGGCAAATAAATTAGGATAAGTCAAGCTTTAATATACACCTGATTGGCAAATATAGCATTTTATTAAAACCATTAAATTGATGACCGTGATAGAAAAAAAAATCACTGCGCTATCGATCACACACACTCACACACACTCACACACACACACACACACACACACACCAGCGTTTCGTTGGTCTTGCCCGTTGAGTTTTTTTTTTTTGTTAATATTTAGTTTCTATCCTGTCTGTCTCGGCGGAGGAATCTGATACCAATGGCACCGCGGCAGCAGGAGTCGCACTACCGCCGCGATGGTTTATATATATATATATATATATATATATATATATATATATATATATATATATATATATATATATATATATATATATATATATATATATATATATAATTGTTCATATAAACTAGTAAAATGAACAATCATACCATTGTTTAATTATGTCAACAGCCTGAAAAGAATCAGTCCAGCATCCGTGACGTTTATTTTGTGTCGGCTGAATCCCTGAAACAATCAAAGAAGAAAAAACTATGAATTGCTTAAAATTGGCATCTTAATTCCCTGTTTTACAAACTGTGACGTAGAGAAAAGGAATTACTGAGTCCCCCCCCCATTAGAGGTCCATCCTCTTAAGTACATTTTGAATTTTCTTCTGGGTTAACCACTTCATCAGTGATGTAAGAGCAGGCTGAGGAACAGAAGCATCTTTGTGATAATTTGCTGATCTAGTATAGCAATGCTTCACATTATTATATATTTTAAAATGTTGTAGCTACATGTTCTTATTATAATATGAAGGAAGAAAGAAAGCTCTCTCTCAGTTATGCAACATGATTCCTATGATTCCTATAGACAACAGACAGGAAAAAGTGATTCTCTTGTTCCTTCTGTTCTGTCTGCAGAACAAACAACACCACACATGGGCATTTCACACTCTTCTTCTCTGCAGGACAAAGTGCTCACTGTAGCTAAGGCACCTTGTAGTGCTGCTGACATTTATCCTGAGATAAATGGGCACTGAAGCAAAAGGCAGAAGCACGAATCAGTGACGTAGTTATGTTTGTGTGCGGCAGTAAATAAAAGGACAATCACTAATGACCATATAAATATAAATAAAACAGCAGCTATTTGATAATACTGTCTATTGTGTTTTAAACGAACAGATTTATGCCAGTGTGTGTGCGGATCAGTGGAACGCAAAAGACAGGTAAAGGCAGCAGAAATGGGTTTAAAGGTCTTGGATACTGAACAACTGCATGGCCTTCTAAAGCTGGAGCCACAGCTGATATCTTGGTAGTACCAACAGGGGATAAAGCTGCTAGCTTTAAGGATGATAAAGTGGCACAATAAAATATAGTAGGCATATTTGTGGCTCGTCTCTATGGCTGCACCTGGCCCCTCCTGGCTCCAAACTGTCTGAGAATGGCAGCCACTGTTATACAGATTTGATCATCACTCTATGGCAGTTTTGTCTACAATATTTTGTTTGTTTGTGATGAAGTATAATATTTTCCTTGAGTGATCAATGCTTAAGGAGTCGTGTGCCCATTACAAAAATATGCAAACACACTTATATTTCACTGTTTATATCATTGGGTTTCTTTTAGCAGCCGAGCTCTAAATGAACGGGGTTATAAGATTGCCCTCCATTTTTGTACAGTGTAATTCCTGCACAGCGTGAGCCTGCACTGCTGCTTCCCCTTTCCCCGAGCATGGCAGCTTTGGCTCGGTTTCTGCTCGCACCCCAGTCTTCTCGCTCCTCTAAAGAGGATACAGTGTTGTATAACAGCTGCTTTGGAAGTCTAAATGATCTGCAGATTTATGCAGTGATTTAATGTCTACATGGATAAGGGATGCATGTTAATTATAGAATGAATATGAATTTTCTTTTACACATTACAATGAAAGTTTCATTTAAATCACAGCACTGTGTGTATTAATATACACAGAGCTGACTATAGTGCTATCTATCTACCTACTGCTTGTCCGCTGCAGCCAATATGCAAAATATTTGTGAATTGATGGTAAATATGGTCAAATTACAGCAGATAGATGGATGGATGGATGGATGGATGGATAGCAAAAAGCTTTATTTACTGAGACTCTTTTTTTATGATGCAAAAAGTATGTTTAACGCAGTGCATGGTACAATTAAAAAATGATTATATCGCCATTGTTGTAGAGCGAAGTTAAATGTGATGGCCTTGAAATGTATTTTTAACCATGTTTTGCTGCCGCTACATTCACAGCCTACTGTAGGAAAAACTGAAAACAAAATTTACACTGAAGTAAAATACGTTTTCAAATTTCCTGCTCTTACTTCATGTCGTGGGAGGTGTCCCGTGTTTTATAAATGTCCCGCCTGTGCGGAAGCTGATTTTTACACTATTTTTTCTTTGTGTGAAAGTGAACGGCGTGCTTCAGTGTTTTAAAAGAGCGCTCACTGAGACACAAAATGCATGTTTCTGTGTGCTGTCAGCTGCAGCCTCTCGGCTCCAGCGCACACGGAGGGCGTTCACAGCGCGCTCAAACGTGGCCTTCAGTCTTTGTCAAATAATTAAAGAAACATAAGTAATTAAGTGTCAGGACAGAATCTGCTGTATTAATTCACTGTAAAAATTTTTTTAAAAAGTATGAATTTAGGTCATTTGTCGATTCAGGTAAAAATGAACTCCTACAATCAGCCTTAAATCTAAGGTGACGCTGCGCGATGCTTTACCCTCCGTTACATTTGGCCCTTAACTCTTTTGAGGCCGGGGCTCTTTAAAAGGCCTTAAAACCAAATATAAAACTTGTCTACAGAATTTCTAATCTTTCGTGACCTTTAATGAGAAAGCTTGGCTATTTGATACTGTTGCAAATTTTCTCTGAAAATAAACCTAATTTTAACTTACCTACTGGAGTCTTAGACCAGTGCTCCTTTACTAATGAATTTAACCAGCTAACCAGACACGGTACTATAGTAAGTCTCTAACAGATGTGACGTGGGTATTATGATAACTGCTTATTAATCTCCTTTTCATAACAAACGGTGGCCGTAGTGCTGATCTT